>RDEW01000061.1:218242-261542 GCA_011109175.1 Dicyema japonicum
AAGTGTACGATCATACTTGGCCGTAAGCACCCGTTCTCAGCCGACCACGGAAGTTAAGCGGTTATAGGCTGTGTTAGTACTTGGCTGGGTGACCGCCTGGGAACTCACAGTGTCGTACTTTTTTATTTTTATTAATAATAATTTATTATTAGACCATGCGAAGATTTTTCGGAATTTTATTATTCAAGTCCCGGATATGCAAGTATGGTAGCATTGTTATTAGTTAGACATGAAAGCAGACTCGGAAATTCTCCAAAAACTCAATTTAAAAGCCAAAAGGTGGTTGATAGAGAAACAGGGAAAATAAATTGGATTAGTTTCTAGATTATTACGCCAAGCTATATTTTTTAACTTAATATAAATGATTTCAATGCGTCTAAGACAAGTTGGACTAAAAGCTAAATGAATACCTTTTAAATTTTTTATTTAATTACTACATTTGACACAGCTGTCAAGGCTAATATATTATAAATTTCAACATCAAGAAAATGATCCACGTGGTCTTGATGACATGGTCAAGTCTCATATGTGGACTCAAAATAAATCGGACTTCATTTCCAATTATAAATATTCAAATCAGTAAAAAAATACGCTTATTAAATTAATAGAAAAAGTAGCTTTTATTATCTACATAAAATTAATATAATCGCGTTTTTAGGCCTAAAACAAGCACTTTTATGGAGTGCTGTAATGGAATCAATTCTTTTTGATTTAACCACTTTTTCCCAACTTTTTTTGGATACACACTTGCACATATGTTGGCCTTTTATGACTCACATACCTGACCGGTCCTTAGGTCTCCCAGAGACAAGATAATAAGATTTTTCGTTGTGGAAATTCTTTGATGAGTTTAACGAATTTAAACCTTTTGATGTGGAGTGGCTTTCAATTCTAAATTCAAAAAATTCCAACTTTAATCTTATCTAACATTTTATTAAAGATATCAGATATGGGCACAATGGGGGACAGCCCACGTGTCTAAAAATATGAACTTTATTTTTTAATCTGACAAAATAGTCATTCTTCTTAAATAAACAATGCAAAATTATTAATTTAAATATTCTTAAGACACTTAATTCAAAGCAAAAATGTACAGAATCTAAAATCCACGTGGTAAAAGTTTTTCGAAAGTGGAAGATAATATAACTGAAATTCTTTATAATTCTAAATAATGATGATGGTAAAGTATCGTTACAATCGCTTATTTTTCGAGGTAAATTAGGCAAACGAATTTGTCTGGACCTCTAGTAGACAATAAATTTCAAATATGTGTACTCTGAGTTGTTAAATAAACTAATTGGTGTTTTAGATAATGTTAATTAATGTAATTAATTAAACAAAGCTTTTAAGTAATCTCTAGTCAGTTCCATGACCCTCAAAATGTAGATTAATTAGATTAACATAGTCGTTGAGACGAGTTAAAAGAAACTAAATGATTTTGAAGGTTAGTTGTATCTCCCACAAAACTTAAGGATCAAGATAATTTTTTAGCTGGTAAAATTTACATAACAATGAGTAGTGTGAATATATTATTGAAGAGATTGGACATGGCTATCGGGTGTTACAAGAACTTGTTGATGTGTTAAAATTTCACCTATGTACTAAAAATAATCTTTAATAAGTTTAATATGCGGAATTAATTCACTGTATGAATGTAAAACATATATATTATTGTGGGATGAGTACTTCAATAGAGAGATCAAAGTGTAAGGGAGGAATTCGAACACATTATAACTAACAAATAATGAAACATATTGAAGGAAAAAGGGCGGGGTATTATTCACGTCGATGAGGAAAAGAAAATGAGTTAAAAATATATCAGCATTTATTGGTAAAAACTGTTTAAAATGCAAAACTCGCTGAGACTATCTCTATTAAAAGATGTGAATAATATTTAGGCATTTTTACAAAAATAAATGTACGATCATACTTGGCCGTAAGCACCCGTTCTCAGCCGACCACGGAAGTTAAGCGGTTATAGGCTGTGTTAGTACTTGGCTGGGTGACCGCCTGGGAACTCACAGTGTCGTACTTTTTTATTTTTATTAATAATAATTTATTATTAGACCATGCGAAGATTTTTCGGAATTTTATTATGCAAGTATGGTAGCATTGTTATTAGTTAGACATGAAGGCAGGCTCGGAAATTCTCCAAAGGCTTAATTTGAATGGCAGGAAAGGGTTGATAGAGAAACAGGGAAAATAAATTGGATTAGTTTCTAGATTATTAAGCCAATATTATTTTTTTAACTTAATATAAATGATTTCAATGCGTCTAAGACAAGTTGGACTAAAGGCTAAATGAATACCTTTTAATTTTTTTATTTAATTACTACATTTGACACAGCTGTCAAGGCTAATATATTATAAATTTCAACATCAAGAAAATTATCCACGTGGTCTTGATGACATGGTCAAGTCTCATATGTGGACTCAAAATAAATCGGGCTTCATTTCCAATTAGAAATATTCAAATCAGTAAAAAAATACGCTTATTAAATTAATAGAAAAAGTAGCTTTTATTATCTAAATAAAATTAATATAATCGCGTTTTTAGGCCTAAAACAAGCACTTTTATGGAGTGCTGTAATGGAATCAATTCTTTTTGATTTAACCACTTTTTCCCAACTTTTTTTGGATACACACTTGCACATATGTTGGCCTTTTATGACTCACATACCTGACCGGTCCTTAGGTCTCCCAGAGACAAGATAATAAGATTTTTCGTTGTGGAAATTCTTTGATGAGTTTAACGAATTTAAACCTTTTGATGTGGAGTGGCTTTCAATTCTAAATTCAAAAAATTCCAACTTTAATCTTATCTAACATTTTATTAAAGATATCAGATATGGGCACAATGGGGGACAGCCCACGTGTCTAAAAATATGAACTTTATTTTTTAATCTGACAAAATAGTCATTCTTCTTAAATAAACAATGCAAAATTATTAATTTAAATATTCTTAAGACACTTAATTCAAAGCAAAAATGTACAGAATCTAAAATCCACGTGGTAAAAGTTTTTCGAAAGTGGAAGATAATATAACTGAAATTCTTTATAATTCTAAATAATGATGATGGTAAAGTATCGTTACAATCGCTTATTTTTCGAGGTAAATTAGGCAAACGAATTTGTCTGGACCTCTAGTAGACAATAAATTTCAAATATGTGTACTCTGAGTTGTTAAATAAACTAATTGGTGTTTTAGATAATGTTAATTAATGTAATTAATTAAACAAAGCTTTTAAGTAATCTCTAGTCAGTTCCATGACCCTCAAAATGTAGATTAATTAGATTAACATAGTCGTTGAGACGAGTTAAAAGAAACTAAATGATTTTGAAGGTTAGTTGTATCTCCCACAAAACTTAAGGATCAAGATAATTTTTTAGCTGGTAAAATTTACATAACAATGAGTAGTGTGAATATATTATTGAAGAGATTGGACATGGCTATCGGGTGTTACAAGAACTTGTTGATGTGTTAAAATTTCACCTATGTACTAAAAATAATCTTTAATAAGTTTAATATGCGGAATTAATTCACTGTATGAATGTAAAACATATATATTATTGTGGGATGAGTACTTCAATAGAGAGATCAAAGTGTAAGGGAGGAATTCGAACACATTATAACTAACAAATAATGAAACATATTGAAGGAAAAAGGGCGGGGTATTATTCACGTCGATGAGGAAAAGAAAATGAGTTAAAAATATATCAGCATTTATTGGTAAAAACTGTTTAAAATGCAAAACTCGCTGAGACTATCTCTATTAAAAGATGTGAATAATATTTAGGCATTTTTACAAAAATAAATGTACGATCATACTTGGCCGTAAGCACCCGTTCTCAGCCGACCACGGAAGTTAAGCGGTTATAGGCTGTGTTAGTACTTGGCTGGGTGACCGCCTGGGAACTCACAGTGTCGTACTTTTTTATTTTTATTAATAATAATTTATTATTAGACCATGCGAAGATTTTTCGGAATTTTATTATGCAAGTATGGTAGCATTGTTATTAGTTAGACATGAAGGCAGGCTCGGAAATTCTCCAAAGGCTCAATTTGAAAGCCAGGAAGGGTTGACAGAGAAACAGGGAAAATAAATTGGATTAGTTTCTAGATTATTACGCCAAGCTATATTTTTTAACTTAATATAAATGATTTCAATGCGTCTAAGACAAGTTGGACTAAAGGCTAAATGAATACCTTTTAAATTTTTTATTTAATTACTACATTTGACACAGCTGTCAAGGCTAATATATTATAAATTTCAACATCAAGAAAATGATCCACGTGGTCTTGATGACATGGTCAAGTCTCATATGTGGACTCAAAATAAATCGGGCTTCATTTCCAATTATAAATATTCAAATCAGTAAAAAAATACGCTTATTAAATTAATAGAAAAAGTAGCTTTTATTATCTACATAAAATTAATATAATCGCGTTTTTAGGCCTAAAACAAGCACTTTTATGGAGTGCTGTAATGGAATCAATTCTTTTTGATTTAACCACTTTTTCCCAACTTTTTTTGGATACACACTTGCACATATGTTGGCCTTTTATGACTCACATACCTGACCGGTCCTTAGGTCTCCCAGAGACAAGATAATAAGATTTTTCGTTGTGGAAATTCTTTGATGAGTTTAACGAATTTAAACCTTTTGATGTGGAGTGGCTTTCAATTCTAAATTCAAAAAATTCCAACTTTAATCTTATCTAACATTTTATTAAAGATATCAGATATGGGCACAATGGGGGACAGCCCACGTGTCTAAAAATATGAACTTTATTTTTTAATCTGACAAAATAGTCATTCTTCTTAAATAAACAATGCAAAATTATTAATTTAAATATTCTTAAGACACTTAATTCAAAGCAAAAATGTACAGAATCTAAAATCCACGTGGTAAAAGTTTTTCGAAAGTGGAAGATAATATAACTGAAATTCTTTATAATTCTAAATAATGATGATGGTAAAGTATCGTTACAATCGCTTATTTTTCGAGGTAAATTAGGCAAACGAATTTGTCTGGACCTCTAGTAGACAATAAATTTCAAATATGTGTACTCTGAGTTGTTAAATAAACTAATTGGTGTTTTAGATAATGTTAATTAATGTAATTAATTAAACAAAGCTTTTAAGTAATCTCTAGTCAGTTCCATGACCCTCAAAATGTAGATTAATTAGATTAACATAGTCGTTGAGACGAGTTAAAAGAAACTAAATGATTTTGAAGGTTAGTTGTATCTCCCACAAAACTTAAGGATCAAGATAATTTTTTAGCTGGTAAAATTTACATAACAATGAGTAGTGTGAATATATTATTGAAGAGATTGGACATGGCTATCGGGTGTTACAAGAACTTGTTGATGTGTTAAAATTTCACCTATGTACTAAAAATAATCTTTAATAAGTTTAATATGCGGAATTAATTCACTGTATGAATGTAAAACATATATATTATTGTGGGATGAGTACTTCAATAGAGAGATCAAAGTGTAAGGGAGGAATTCGAACACATTATAACTAACAAATAATGAAACATATTGAAGGAAAAAGGGCGGGGTATTATTCACGTCGATGAGGAAAAGAAAATGAGTTAAAAATATATCAGCATTTATTGGTAAAAACTGTTTAAAATGCAAAACTCGCTGAGACTATCTCTATTAAAAGATGTGAATAATATTTAGGCATTTTTACAAAAATAAAATGTACGATCATACTTGGCCGTAAGCACCCGTTCTCAGCCGACCACGGAAGTTAAGCGGTTATAGGCTGTGTTAGTACTTGGCTGGGTGACCGCCTGGGAACTCACAGTGTCGTACTTTTTTATTTTTATTAATAATAATTTATTATTAGACCATGCGAAGATTTTTCGGAATTTTATTATTCAAGTCCCCGGATATGCAAGTATGGTAGCATTGTTATTAGTTAGACATGAAGGCAGGCTCGGAAATTCTCCAAAAACTCAATTTGAAAGCAGAAGGTGGTTGACAGAGAAACAGGGGAAAATAAATTGGATTAGTTTCTAGATTATTACCGCCAAGATATATTTTTTAACTTTATATAAATGATTTCAATGCGTCTAAGACAAGTTGGACTAAAGGCTAAATGAATACCTTTTAAATTTTTTATTTAATTACTACATTTGACACAGCTGTCAAGGCTAATATATTATAAATTTCAACATCAAGAAAATTATCCACGTGGTCTTGATGACATGGTCAAGTCTTATATGTGGACTCAAAATAAATAGGCATGTCGCTTCAAAGTCGTTAATAACCATATTTTGACATCCATTTTAATTGTTTTATTTTACGCCATGAAATAAAATAAAATTATTACAAAAACCAAAGTAAAACCTAATTAACTAATTACGTGATCTTGACGCTTTCCATGTATACCCGTCGATATAGACGAAAATGTTATGGAAGCTAAGTATTTAACAAGAATCGTCATTTGGGAACGAATTTGTCTCATATTGGAATTAAGAAATAGATCATTTTGCTTCCTGCTATTTATAGTGGGTCTTCGTGTACAATTGATCCGATTGCGTCACTGACAAAAATTAGAGATATCTTCAATCAGGTTGTTATTTTTCTTTAAAATGATAAGAACCTAAGCTGCAGAACAATCAATAAAAGAAGTTCTTTTCATGAGCTGGTAGATGTCTATTAAAACCTAGTTTCCGAATTCTTCCGACGTATCCTCTGCTTACTGAAATAACTTGGAAGCGTTCCCATGTAGATATTTTTCACTTGAAATAATTTTTTTCAGTTTACAATTGCGGACTTTCAGACTAGTTTTGTCATCTTTTACAAATTTACTACCCTGAATTATTTCCATCCCTGATAAAAATCTTATATTACTCGGATCCCCAGTCACAGTGTTTGCAATGGAGAGATCTATAACGAAAAGTAACAATTATTGATGGATTCTCGCCCGTTTGTGTCTACTTGACGTGCCTACATAGTTATTCTTCCTGAAGAGCAGTCTAAATGTGCATAACCTTGCATATGTCCTGAGGATTGCTCTCTATTTCACCCAATGTGATCAACTCGTTCACATTGACAGAATCTTCTGTTCAACGAAGAAGTGTATCTATAATGTCCGGTTTGAGGAAACCTCGTGGAAACAAGTCGGACATTTGGAATTCGCAGCTTTATAGATTTCCATACATATATCTCGTCATTAATGGCCTGTGATACACTTATCAAGAGGATTCTACACTTCTTCCCCGAATTCTTTACTGACCAGGACGTCTGTCATACATCGTAAGGCATGGAGCGTTCCTACCTGTTTTTCCAACTTTCCTTGAACTCCCAACGAGATCTGGACGATGTCGCATGCCGAAAGTCATTCGAAGATCTACTGGTGCCATCTAACCAACACTGCCGTGCTTGTTTATGTCGGGGTGTCTCCAGAACGTGGAGCCTGCTCAACACCATTCCTAATGAAGTTTTGGGTAGCTTTCGAATGATGAATGTGTTCGTATTGGGATTTCATACGATTCGGAATAAAAGTCTTGTGCCGCATCTGTGCGGAGACCAGATGATTGTTTTGGCTTACACCTAATCTCCTGTAGGAAGTGTGCTAATAGATCTCCAAGACACATGACTCGATGAAGTCGTTAGACGATTGACACATTCGCCCCTTGCAATCTGTCACTGAGAAGGCAGAGATGTCAAAACAAGCAAAGTACGCGGTCCTACCCGAAGATTTTCTATTTGTTCCGCTCGCGGTTGAACGTCCGGTTCCCTTGCGCCTGCGACGCTGGAATTCCTGAGTCGTATAGGGAATCGGATTTCTACACGAACAGGAGATATCTGTGAGCGGTGCTGGCTATTTGTGCTAATCTCGCTCGCCATCCGAGAGGTATAGCTGCGTAGTCAGGGCGGATGCTGTATGACCCTCGACTGAGTGTTTCTTTGTTACTTTTAATTATAAAAAATAAATAATTAACTAAAAAATGACAATTTTTTAATATCTTTCTAATCGATCCTTGGGCTCGCGACGTGTTATTTACTATATTTTTGTTTTGTTTGTATTGAGAATTCTGTCATTTTAGAACTTTTTAAAATCTTGGTCACCCCAGACCCAGTAAATTACGTAATTGTTTTCGATGAATTATATCCATTTTCATGAGATCTTGCTATGTCACCCCAATGTATCCGGGTTGTAAATAAGAACCTGCTTTATATTTATAAGGTTTCCTGTCCAGTGACGTCACTTTCCTGGTCAAGTACTCCACTGACCAGACAACATTCCTGTTATCTTATTAAAAAATCTTGGAGACGAGAAAGTCACTTTTCTAACGTCGGTTTTCTAATATTCGATTAACCAGAATGTGATACCATTATTATGGAAACAGGCACTAATACGGCAAATATTAAAACTAGGAAGATCGAGAGATGACCCAGCGTCTTTTAGATCGGTGTCATTACTATGTTCCATGTCAAAAATTTTGGAGAGGCTTGTGCTCGGGAGAATAAAAGAATTTTTCCCGGAGAGGCTTTTTCAACATGCATTCAAAAATGAGAGATCCACGTCTACATGCTTGCAAACAGGGTTGTCATGATTTTTATAAAAATCGAAAAAATCTGATTTTTTTGATTTAAACAAGATTTTTTGAATTAAATGATTTTTATTCGGAAACAAAGTAAAATAAAAATAAAAACAATGGAAATCGTATTTATTTATTTAAAAGCTTGTAAACAAAGACAAGTTTGGCAGCTTTTTCAATTCCCAGCCTATTTCGACATTTGAATGTAAGAATCCAAAAGTCGAAAAAATTCGTTCTATTCCACCTGTGGAAGCAACTGCTCCAAGATTTTTTTTGCAGAGTGAAAGTACTTCAGAAGGTGGTAAGAGTTCGAATCTCACCAATCTATAGGGTATACTTTGATCAATCGGAGCGAACATGTATAGTTTGAATGGATCAGCTTTTGCTCTGAAATTAATCAAAGTCGGAAGAGCATATTCATAATGTTCAGCACAATACTCGAAGGCGAGGTCAATCTCAGCAGTTGAAAGAGATCTCCCACAATGTGTTGGGTCCATTAGAGCTTTTACTTTTTCTAAAATAGTCGTACATTCATAGTCAATATAAGTCTGTTCAAGATCTCTCCAAATTTTTACAGCATGACTAATTGTTGTAGAATCATTTTGAATTTTGTCTAAAGGGACAGCAATTGGTTTAATCAGCCGCAAATATTCTTCAGAGCGTCGTTTTAGGCAAATATTTTGTACTCTGGAAGCAAAATTATAGACCAATTATACAGATAAGATAAAAACAGTCTGATAAAGTATTCCAGCGAACATCAATCTGAAGAACAAGTTTTTTTCCTCTAGCAGATTGTACCATGCCGCTGGAAGATGGACGTTTCGAAAGTATTTATTTATTCATACGATGGTTTCTTTAACGTCAGCTACTTCGACATCCTTTGAGAGAAGGTTGAGATAATGTGCCGAGCAACCATATGTAATAATTTCATCGTCATCTTGCATCATTATCCGCCTCATTTTAGTCATGTTGGCAGCATTGTCCGTTACAAGACTCCCGATTTTACATCCAAACCGTTGCTCGGCGGACTTTGCAGAGGCTAAAGCAACAGATTGAAGATACTCCGCGGTGTGGCTATATCCAGAGGTGTCCACTAGATACTGTCTTGTCCTGGAGGTTTTGCCGACAGTCTACATGTATTTTGTCGTACACACGATCGAGCAATGTACCACCAATTTGATTACGAGAGGGTAAAAGCTACTCAGGAAGAAGCATTTGGACGAATTTGACAAATTCCGGATGTTCTACAGCAGCAAAAGGAGTGTTACTGGAATATATGTATCTAGCGAGTTGCATATCAATCAAATTTTTCATCGTCGTCGTAGTAACGAAATTGATTAAAGACTGGTCCCTCATCTTGAGGAATTGGCTGATCAAATCACTTTCAGGATATCAATATTAGTTCGACATAACAAATGATGCTGCCTCATCCGAGATGCGAAACCTAATACCTCTTCCCGCAATTACGGCATCTGGCTCGACTCCCGGTCTTTCCAGGAATAATACGTTTATCGAAATGAACCCACAAGGCATCACGCTTTTTTCCAGACATTAAAACATTTTAAATGATTTTTTTGATTTTTTTAATGATTTAAATCATTGATTTTTTTGTTGATTAAAATCAAATGATTTAAATCTAACAATCCTGCTTGCAACATTGACAGACTTCATTCGAGTCGGATCCATAACCAAGCCGAGAAACTTTAAAACAGTGCTCTGCTCGATTGACATACGTAAAGCTTTTGACTCATTCTCGAGGAAGATTCTATCGAGAAAAATATTTCAATCGGAGATCCCAAGGAAGCTAAAGCTTTGGATCACTAACTTTTTAAGTGGAAGAAGGGGACGTGTTTGCCTCGGAGGTCTGAAATCAATCTCACGGCTCCTCTCAACGGAGTCCCTCAAGGATCTCCTTTATCCCCTGCTCTGTTTAACCTCTTTCTGGCTAATCTCCCGACTCTTGAATCTGATAATGATGTTCTACTTTTCTATGCGGATGATATTGTGTTGGCTTTGCGAGATCAGCACATCCAGAAGGCCACAGAAAGAATACAAATTAACCTGGACAGGCTTAATGCTTGGATAATGGAAAACCGGCTCGTGATAAATGTAGAGAAGTCTTCTACGTCACTATTTACCGCTGACAAAAGATTGGGAAAAAGACAGTCACCTTGAAGTTAAACAAGGTCGGCATCCCTTTCAATAGATGTCAAAGGATCTTGGGTGTGACAATTGATATGAATCTCTGTTTGATATCACACGTAGAAAACATTCTATTGAAATGCGAGAAGAAACTGAACGTATGAAAATGTTTATCGGGAATATGGAAGAGTGGTACTCACCCAGTTTTGATGAACGTGTACAAACAGTACATCGAACCATGTTTCTCGTATGCATGCGCCTCGTGGGGACCGTCCATATCTTGGACAAATATGAGGAAATGAGGAAATGCAAAAGAGGGCCTACAGAGTAACGGAGCGTTGGATTTGTGAAAATCACTGAAATACGCTTCTGGAGACCCTATGAGACTAGACTCCAGATCATGGAAGGCCCATGATTTAAGATTCCTGTTTCTTTCTTCTCTCCCCTCTTCTAATAGAGTGGCGGCATGTAATCTACCTGTCTCCGTTGGCGCCAACCAGAGTGGCACGAAAAAGGAACACTCTCCCACTCCACTGCAGAGATTCCCACAACTGCAAAAAATGAAGATGTTTACATTTATATGGTTCTGGATGGAATTTTGTGGCATTAAAATATTATATTTCTAAATGAAATTTATCGATTGAATGTCTAAAGTAAAAATTAATAGCTTATCCATCCCATATAGTTTTTTACTTACTAAGTTTTCTCAATATTTGTACACGGTTTGATTTGAACCAAGGTTCTTTGGTTTGGAACTTCGACTATTAGAGATCTCCTTGTTTTGTCTGCGGACACGAAAAGTACAATTACATTATTATTATTATTTAAGCCAAAGAAACACCGTTTTAACCAATAACTAACATACACCGTGAAAATATGTAGAAATTCTTGCAATAGTCGTCACATCAACCTTCCAACCGATTAACTAATTTATCAATTTCTGTAAAATTAATTATCATGCATAATCACTAAAATGAAGTCCATAAAAAAAACTCTCTGTGAATGGAGCAACCACTTCAAGGTCTTTCCAAGTAAAAGGACACACAATTCAAAACCCACGTACATCTACCAATGACATGAGCAGAGATGACTCCATGAAATCATATGAAATGCATTATAAGAAAATGTAGATGTTAAATAGAAAGTCAGGAATCTCCTAATACTGTGTTTTCCTAAAGATATTGGTGATTTTTGTTATAAATGTTATACTCTATATAGAGATTCTATGTACATATTAGTTTCGATTAATGAACCACCAATTTTTTCGATCCTTAAAAAATCTTTGTTATGAAAAGGAAATTGAAGACCTGATTTTTATTTTGATAATGCCTGTATTCATCATTATAAGGACAATAAAGAATTGATTGAAATAGCAAACTTCCATATTCTATATTTTCCCTTATTCATCATTTCCCAATCCAATTGAGAATTTTAGCACGTGGAAAAAACATGTTTTCCAGAAAAGTGGCTGAAATGTCAAAAATTAGAAAGGTTGTTTTTTACCTTTAAATTTAGTGACGCTATTGATCGGGAAAGTGACGTCATTTGTCGGGAAAGTGACGTTAATGGTCTGGAAACTCCATCTGAGTTGTATAGCGTTACTATGTTTGTTTTTATAAGTTTTCGTCGACTCCATATATTCTGCATTTTCTTATACATAGCAGTGGCCAGAACTATTTTATTCATCATGTCCTCACTATCAACAGGAATCCCAATTTCTTATTTTCCCTCCAACTGTCATTTTTAATTCCCTTGTGATTCTTATGTGTTCAGTCTTTTCCTGATGTGCAATTAAGCATATTTATTATTGAATAATGATGGAAACTTTTGGAAAACGTGGACATGAACGCTTTTGTAGATCTAATAATTACTTAAATAATGAGAACAGATCATTTTTAGAAAAAGGTCTAGAGTCACTTTTCCTGTGACTTTAAATAAGGTTCTTAATGGGATTGGAAGAAAACTTGCAGATACAAACGACAGGGGCTGATGGAGATGTCTAGTTAAGAAAATTTTGAAGTAGTATAAACGGACCTTAGTTAACTTTTTTGGTTCATTGTACGCGCCTTTTAATAATAATTAGAACTTCTTGTGAGAACAACATAAATGAAAATTAGTGCACCAGCATAATTATGATCATACAGTTAATATCCGTTATGTATTTTTGTGAGCTAAAGAGATAAATATCATGTCTAAGATGAGGTCACAGCTACAACGCGTTGTGATCACTCTATTTGTTAATTTGGTTTTACCGTTGTCTTTGTAATTTTTTCATTAAGTCAAAGCTGCTGTGAAAATTGATTTAATGATTATTCAAATAATGATTTTTCATAAAAATCACAAACATTTCTCTATAATTCACGTATGCTGAATCGTATATTGATTATCATTGAAATCCGAATGTGCATAATAACGTCAACGTTCATATGTAATGCGGATCTAATTCACTGTTTATCTACATCATTTTTAAATAATTCAAACTTCATAGTACTTAGTAATTTTGAAATATTTAAATTCGAAAAAAATAAATTAACCACAAAAATTTATTTTAAATTTGGAGTAATTGATCAGAAAAATTGTGTCAGTATTAAATGAATTCAACTAGTAATATTTCTGACCCAGATACTGATCTTTTATACTAAAACAACGAAATCAGGGTTATTATTAATAGCAAAATTAATTAGAAGCATAAAAAGGTATATTTCCACACATTAGGTACCAGAAACAATCCTCTCGTCTTCCAACTATCCCTCCGCTGGAGGAAATGTTTCACAAAACCATTAATTATCAAGAAAACTTTAAAAAATTCTCCAGAATAATTTAATTTATTAAAATTATATGAAAATTAATTTTTAGATTTAAGTTCGGAAATGAGCATTCTAAAACCAGCAATCCACTGACTGACCTAAAAGTAAACCCAAAGTTGACCTCCTTAACATGATCAACAACCAAGGCCTTGCAAGTATCATTAGCATTTCGGAAATCTGATTCATTCAAATCTAAAAGCAATTAAAAGCATAAAAACAAACAATTTATCAGATTAAACAAATGTTTCTTTACTGGTTCACACAGCTGTCCTTTAGTCCACATATCGTTAAGAATTTCAATCCTTTTAGTGATTATGGACTCCTTTGTGAGACCTTGAGTGAGTTTTTTCACTGCTTCTGTAATTTCAGTTATGTTAAGGGATGAAGGAAGAATGCTTGAGTCGCTACTGGAAGAGTCAGATCCAGATTTGACAGAAGCTGCGTATTGATAAGATATTTTAGGTGGGTCATTCCAGCCACGATTTATTTTATCAAACATAAATATGTGAACGTGTGAAACCACACTAAAGGTTAAAAACTATTAGTAATTTAATTTTTAATATTTAAAATAATAATTTTGATTTATATAATTTGTATTTGATGATAAATTCAACTTGTGAAGATTTTCATTATGAAAATTTTTCCGCCTAGAAATGAAGTGATGTTTGCGACAGTGGGACGTGTGATAAAAACAGAAGAGGGTGGACCTACTTCTCCACCTCTCTTCGAAAGCGGAAGGCTATAATGGACTATTGGAGAATGGAATGGTCTGCGCAAGAAGACGTTCTTTATTAGGTTCCTTCCTTTGATTAATTAGTTGTGACTGTTTGTGCTGATCTTACCGAATATTGCAAGCTTGGGGTTAATAAATAAAAGATATAGGTAAATAATTGATGCTTTTAATTTTAGGTTGGATTATGACAAAATACTACACAATCGACCAACCAGAATCCTTTTGTTCTGAAGGACATCCGGGTAAACCTGGCTTGTCTACGATGTGGACCCCACTCCTCTTTACCGACCTACTTACGTGAATGATGCGAAAGATGTCCTCTACTTCTTTTGCAACCTCTCTGAGTTGACAGGAAATCATTTTTTGAATCTCCTGAACATTTACGCTGTCTTCCTACCACACCAAATTGATCAATCTATGAGAGCGGCTGGTATTTGCTGCGTCGTACTTAATAGCAATAGCCGCTGATATCCTACGAGTTAGTGAGGCTAAGGTAACTTAACTAACTGACTAGGTTGGACGAGACGTCAACCCCAAGTGTCATGCCCAGTTATTCATTAACAAAATATCGAGATTACGAGAAATAAAGAACATTATTATCTGAGGAGACATGAACGGAAAATATCCACAATTGCTCATAACGAAACAGACCGACAGCTTAGGAGAATTAATACTAGTTTTCTTGTTGACATGACCACCCTCAACAATTTAGATTTCCATGCAAAATCCCCTCGACAATTATTGATACACACATTTCCGGATTTTATGTTATGTTCTCCCTTATAAATATGAAAATCTACTTGAGCCTCCAGTATTGTTTCAGTGACCATAACCCCTAAATGTTCGAGGTGTACGGCGAAATTAAAAATTTTTACGAAAGCAAACGTTGGTTAAGTGGTTCAATAAGCCAGCGCTTCTCTCGATAATTCATTTTCGCCCAATACTATTAAGAAAGTTAGTGAACTACTCTCAATGATTCCTGAGGTTTTGACTACGACTGGTTCAAAAATGAATTTCCATCATCGAGTGATTAAAATTTAATATGCAATGAATTCACCAAAGACGAATTCACTAAGAACCACCAGGACGAGTCTGCGATAAAGAGAAACAAGATAATGTTAAAATAATAATTA
Source organism: Dicyema japonicum (assembly GCA_011109175.1). NCBI lineage: Eukaryota > Metazoa > Dicyemida > Rhombozoa > Dicyemidae > Dicyema > Dicyema japonicum. The sequence goes on from RDEW01000061.1 coordinate 233,626, forward strand.
AATATTTTAAAAAATATTATGTCACATAAGTGGCTTGATTCCTATGGGCAACCTGTTTTTACGTGTTTCCATAGTAACAAGATATCAATTGCTAGATTTAACAAAAAATTTATTTAAAATAATAAAAAAAATTATTTTTTAAATCTTGGCATTAAGACCATCTTCTTCCATCAGAAAATTCAACCAATACATAAATTTGAAAAATACCTTCGGCGGATTTTCCTTTCTGTAGCACAACGCAATATCCCTAAGCGCGTCTAGAAATCCTTTTACCATACTAGTCAATCCAGGCGCCTATTTTTGCCCCTGTAGTACCTTCTCCGTAGCCTTTTGATACAGGGGCATCTTGAATGGCTCTCCCTGTGTCCTTCCTCGCCACAGTTCACGCACTTGAGAGACCTGACTTTTGATTGGCATGCCTTCCTGGCGAATTTGGACCCCCGCAATTCAGATCCTCTCTGCCTCTGCTCCAGAGCGAAGCCAGAACTTCATGGTCCGGAGTCTTTACCCCTCGTTGTAAAATCCTACTTGATGTGTTCGACTACATTATCATCTACGAAGTCCAGGGAGACTCCGAAGACTAGCACTATTGAATCCGAAGCCTTAGGAATGACCCGTGACATGTTATGTGCCAAGGGCCCAAAAAGTACCTTAGTGTTGACCTCAGCTTCGAAAGCTGAAGCGTCGTCCTCATTCCTGACAAGTATGATTCTCCGCGTTTGTTAACTCTTCCTTTGGCATAGGTAGACAGAGTACCTATGCCGCACAGGAGCTTAACGACCCCACCTTCGGCACCTCTAAACAACTAGTCTAGTTAGTCCCACTCCAACCAGATTTCAACTTTTCTGTCTTTCCTTTCAAGAAAAGTCTAAATTAAATCAGAATTAAACTTATCGTTTTTAAGCGAAAAATGTGAGGACTTTTCTCGTACTCCCCGTTTCATTTGAGTACTTACATCTTCAGGATCGATTCCACATAAGATATGTTTAATTTTTTCATATTCGACAAGATCTCTGATATACCCCCTAAATTGAGACATCAAAAATCACTAAATCCATGATGTTAAAATTAAAAGAAATCAGGTTAGCCATTTAATAAATCAGTTTGTATTAATTTTTTTTAGAATTAATGAATTAGTTAAATGTTGTTCTTATAATAGTTACAAAAAAGTCATATTATGTAGTATATCTCTGGTTACCATGGAAACACGTAAAAAAACAGGTTGCCCATGTGACATGATATGTTTAGAAAAATGAAACCATGTTTATGAAACAACTATCGTTATTAGACACAGGAACATAAATGTTATGTCATCTTATACTTGAAGTTTCTCTCAGTTATCCATCCACTAAGTTCTTTCAATTTTGGCCCAAATGAGTCTCTAACTGAAAATTACATGCATCCACACTTCCTTGGTTCATAAATCGGTTTCTGATGTTTCCTGAGTCCAGCACCTATCCATGATCATGATTTGAAGGAAGATATGAAGCTAAGGTATGCTACTACTTCAATTTTCTGACCAATTAACCACGTGGTTAACTGGTTAATCCATCTTTCTATAAAATAAAATCATATAAGTTGATTTATCTTTCGTAATCAATCAATCTCTTCAGATCATATAAATTTTTAACTTTTTTGACTTAGTAAATTAGCTAGTTGAATCTATTCCCGCGTTACCCATAAACGTATGAATACTTAGGGATCCACTTGTGACGTGATCTTCACTATACGTTCTACAAGTTTTCTTGATGTAACTTTCCTCCTCGATGTATGCACAATCCTGTTTAGTTTTCGAAGCTGGTCTTTTGACGTTGAAGGTTGCAATTGTAAACGAGACAGAATGACAGAATGAGAGCAAGATAAAGACATAGACATTACTAGAGGGGTCACCACTCAACCTTCTTTTTTGACTTGTTAAAGAAAAATCATAAAATTTTTATAAGACTTGAATCGATTACTTGATCGATTGATTCTTTGATGATTTATGAAATTGTATTTTCAAATCCTTCAATAAATTTTCAATGAACTTAATATAAAGTAGCCATTAATATTGATAACATCCAATAATGCTGTAACCTAGCGAAATTAAATCAATTTTATCAAAATCTTTATGATTAAAATATTTTTTATCAGAAAATATTAACAGACAGCACCTGCACATAATAAACCTAATAGTTAATATTTCATATAATTAGCTCTTTGATTTTAAACACGTGCATTTCTATTATCAAAAAAATTAACTTTACTTTAATCACACCACTTCAATCATAAAAAATGAGATAATCAATAAACGCATACATATTAAAAGTAAAGTTCGCGATAGTTTCTAAAGAATGAGAAAAGAATTAAACAAAAATCCAAAACGTCTGAGGGCTAAATCAAAGAGAAAGAATGCGAATGAAGACTTTAAATGAAGCTATGGAAGAATTAAGAGACAAATTACCATTTCCAAAAGAAACGGTGAGGCTTCCAAATGTGAAATTCTCAATTATTCCATAAATTACATTCTTTATTTGGTGGATAAAATGAACGGATGTAATTCAGCATCTAAAGAATACGTTTCAAACTCACAAAAGTATTCCAATTATTTATATGATACATTTAATAAGAAAATCTAAATTATGATCAGAATTCATTTTGCCCGTGGGATAATCAATATTTTGCTTATCCTCAACAAAATATCTATAACCAAAAATCATTTATCGAAAATGGAAATTTCCTTATCCAAGACACGATATAACGTTTGATGACTATGGAATGTGTCCACAGTATTTGTAAAATAATATTTCCAATTTTTGTAATTTTCGCGATAAATAAAGGGTTTGTTACTTTAACGTGTTTTTTTTATTTTGGTTGTTTATAGTCTAAAATACTTAACAGAATATTTGCTATTTACTATCCTTCATACTAGTTTCTGTAATCTATACAGAGTGAGAGTACGATAGAGACAAAGACACTAATAGAGAGGTGTCAACCACTAAACCAATAATCTTTAATATTAATAAAACCGCACTTTTGCAGCACCAAGGGTCGCATGTGCAGTCTACAAGACACAAGAGACGTTAAATCAATCACAGAAAGATACCGATTTCCTATTCCTCTTGTTAACTTTCCATAACAATTCATTTTTTGTTAACTTCCAGGTATTAAGATGAAATTCCAGCAACTTCCTTCTTGTTGACTTTCCAGGCTTAACACCCATTTTGGAGCGTCCGAGCCACGTCACCAGCTCAGCCTTTCATTAATAATATGAAAATTCGCCTCAAAATATATTAATGATCTTTTACTGTTTTAAAATAATCGCATTAGTCTTCATAATAAATTTGTGATGTCTATAGCAAATATTACGGTTTACTAGCTTTTTAAGCCAACATGGATTTTATTTAAAGTTAGTAAAGCTAAGTATAATGCATAAATTTATTCCAAAAGATCACAGATAAAAACCAGAATTAGATAACTGAGGCCGAAACATCCCAGTAGAACCTTCACCTTGGATCGGAGTTCTGTTTACAGTTTGGACATTGGAAGAGCATCCAAGAAGGGTTTAGGAATTAATGGAAGCTGGGATCACTTAGTGTTTTTAACATCTTTCTTGGTGATCTTGGGGTTCTCAAATAAATAAAATAAATGATTCCAATTGAGATCAACTAAAGGAGATATCGGGTTTCACGAACGTCACGTCCTTTGATTGTAAGCGGACGTCCCAAGTTCTTAAAAAAAGACAAACTTCTTAATTATTTTGTTAACGTCTTTTTCGTGGAGGAGCAGTAATGTTTTAATTACTTAAAACTACAATCGGCAAGACAATATTTATTTAAGAAGGAAAAAATAGTTATGCTAATTAATCGTAGGAATGAGGCCAAGATATCTGTTCTTGACTTTTTGGTTCCGCGTGAGTCGCTGAAAAAAATCCGGGTCAGTAGTGATGAATCACTGACGTCGGCTTCATTCGTCAATCCCAGAAGCATCATAGATGCGTGGAACCTTCGACCCAAATAGGCGAGATTCGAACCGGAACCATTTGGATTTGGTTCTGCACTTATTTATTTATTTAGAACCCAGGGATCATCGAAAAAAAAAAACAAAAAAACGTCAGCCAGTTAGGTAATCGCAGTTCCCGGAATCGAACGAGCCATCGTTCCTATTACCATGCGAAAGATCCTTTTCCCAACCCTGCATATGAATCCGATTGGAAAAGGGAACTTTTTAACCAATCGATTTTCATTTGCTTTGGAAAAAAATAGCGAAGCGGGTCTCCATTCTCATCAGTAAGGAGTCCTCACAGATCTGAAGGAATCTGGATCTGCGATTCGTGTCGTTTTTTCCGTTTTCCCTTTATAGAAAGTTAACTACCAACTGGTTTTCATGTTGGTGGCATTATGTGGTGATACGTGGCTAATTAGGTAAAGTTTTCTGTTTTGTCTGTTCCTCAATTTTCCCTCACTACTATAGTGGCGTTGTGTGTTCCACCTGTCTCAGAAGGCGCCCATTGGATAGGCTGGCATGAAAAAGGATCATCTGCTCTCCCTCAATTCACTTGAGGGGTTATCCCAGCTGCAAGTTCAGGGTGGACTCTCGCAGTAAAAACTGGATAAACATAACTAGTTGTTTACTTTAACTTCTTTCTCGGTGTATCTGAGGTTAATAAATAAATTAGTTAATTCATGATGGTCACTTGGTCATAAAGAAACTGACTACATGTTTAGCGAACAAATAAGCTTATTTTATTTAACAAGGAATACCAAAGTCAAAATACCGTTTCCAAATTTTTAAATGAGATATGGAATATTGATCCTACTAGACCAGTGTCATTTCAACGAAAGTTAAAGATAATGCAATTGGAGATAAGCAAAACATTTTAAAAATTCGTTGATTTACTTAACTTCAAGGACAATCATTATGTGAACATTGCTGTTACCTAAGAAACAAAGCTTACTTCTAAATCCAAGACTCCAAACATCAAGAACAATTCTGTTATAAATTCTACCGCGGATACAGCTATCGGAGGTAGCTTAATTATTATAGTTTGCATTTCAATTCGTTTTTGCAGATTTTTCTTCTTATCAGAGGATACTAAAATTAAAATTCGATCTATTGAGGAGAAAGTTAAACCTGTTTAAATATTGTCAATGTTAAAAAGAAGAATAATATTTAGGCCTACGGGAGCTGCTCGAGAGAATTCAAAGGATTGATCCAAAGAATCTGGTGCCGAAGAATCTCTTTCAAGTATGGAAGAGCATGTTAAAGCATGGCGTATAGAGATAATTACTAAAAAAAAGATGAAACAAACAATTATGAAATCCCGAGATAAAGCACGAGGAATAGACGTGATGCGGTTAGAAGCATTTAAAGGAGGGTTTGGATTGCCTTTTTGAGGTCCTCCGTTACCTTTTAGAGCAAATCTCAATATGGGATATGTTCATCAGATAGACACTAAATCCCTATGCGGCCTTCGGGAGCTGTTCATCAGATAGACACTAAATCCCTATGCGGCCTTCGGGAGCTGTTCATCAGATAGACACTAAATCCCTATGCGGCCTTTGAGCGCTGTTCATCAGATAGACACTAAATCCCTATGCGGCCTTTGGCCGCTGTTTATCAGATAGACACTAAATCCCTATGCGGCCTTCGAGCGCTGTTCATCAGATAAACACTAAATCCCTATGCGGCCTTCGGGCGCTGTTCTTCAGATAGACAGTAAATCCCTATGCGGCTTTTGGCCGCTGTTCTTCAGATAAATAAAGTATGATTTTTCTTTTGGAAATGAGGTATTTTTAGTGAATAAATTTAGATACAAAATTAATTGATTATGGGACAAATCCATCACTAAGGTTGAGCAGATTTGAATCTCCATATTCAAGAGCTAAGTAAAATTCACGATCAGGAGAAATAAAAATAGTCAATGACTTGAGTCAAGAAAATATAGACTTAAGAAAATACATTTTTGATTTTTGATTAGAAACAAATTAGTGTTGATTTGATGATAGGTGACATGTCGTAAATTCTTTGATTTTTGATAAGAAATGACAGGTCACATGTGATTGACATGTAAAATGTAACCAGCAGTGGATGGGTAACGCGTGCGGGACGCGACATATTATTCACATCGATAAGGAAAAGAAAATGAGTTAAAAATATATAGGATTTATTGGTGAAAACTGTTTAAAATGCAAAACTGGCTGAGACTATCTCGAATAAAAGATGTGAATTATATTTAGTCGTTTTTATAAAAATCTAAATGTACGATCATACTTGGCCGTAAGCACCCGTTCTCAGCCGACCACGGAAGTTAAGCGGTTATAGGCTGTGTTAGTACTTGGCTGGGTGACCGCCTGGGAACTCACAGTGTCGTACTTTTTTATTTTTATTAATGGAATCAATTCTTTTTGATTTAACCACTTTTTCCCAACTTTTTTTGCATACACACTTGCACATATGTTGGCCTTTTATGACTCACATACTTGACCGGACCTTAGATCTCCCAGTTATATGCTAGTCCCTCCAACGCTGCTATATGCTAGTCCCTCCTGGACAATATCCATTTCCCGGACATCATATATACTGTTCTCAGCATGTACAATCTTTGCAATAGTTTTTTTCTAATCAGTCGACAAATCTGTGAGCTCAGCCAATTCAAACGTTGACTTAGTTTTGTACAGCTTTTTAATTAATTCATACGAAGTTTTGTCAACATTTTTTTTGCGTTGTTCGAAAACTCGATCTGACATTCTATAAGCTGTTTTCAAAAAAAGTATATAAATTTCGTTTTCATTACGATAATGTAAAAGTTTGAATTCCGATGATCAATCTGCATTAGAGTGAATTAAATGTTAAAAGCAGATAATCAATATTGCGATTATCAGATATAACCCTGTAGTCGCATTTTATATTATTAATTTATATTAATGAAAACGAAATTTATGATAACCAAAACGCAATTTATGAAAATAAAAACGTAATTTATAATGATGAAAATCATTGTAAATAAAACTATTTTTGTAGTAAAAACCATGGTTCGATCCTTGCGGTTATTATTAATTAATCGCAGATATATCGAAAAAGAAGTTAACAGTTAACAACTAATTAAATTTATTCAGTTCCCACGTTTGCTGAAGGAGAAAGGTTTTCCAATATCAAATAAAAGTTCATCCAGAAACTAATGGAAGGAGGAAGAACACATCGTGTCCTTGTGGTAACCTCTCCAATAGAGTGAAAAAAAAACAATCATTTTTTTGTTAGCCTGCCATTGGGCTCCACCTGAGACATCTTGCTCACCAATATATTATATGTATTGACAAATAAATCTTATTTGTTTGCACAAAAAAAATAAAATGATTTAAAAAAGAAATAATCAGTCACTATGAACAAAAAATAATTCGAATCACAATTTGCTAACAATGCACGAATACAATTAAGTTTATCCGGTACAGAGAAGCAAGAAGAATAACTAGCTGTAAAATCAGTAATACTCAAAGAATTACATGATTCTCCCAAAAACTTAATATCCTTCTAATAATACAAATAACAAACATTTCTGTCTAAAAGTTTCATACAAATTTTTTCCACTCTCAATAAGTGTTCCCCGACAGGAACATTTCCATGCAGACAAGAGAGATGTTTCAACGCATTTAACATAAAATGACGCCCTGCTTTATCAAATTCAGCCTCAAATAAAAAATAAAGCAACAAATTTAATGACATCATTAGTCAGGTTGACACAAAACGTCCACAAAGAACAATTCTCAGTAGGTACTTGGGACAAAATTGACATCAAACATGTAAAAAGTTCATCCAAGTTCTATCATTATGTTTATAAGATACACCTGTAGCAAAAAATTCCGACCAATCCCAGACAGAGTATCATTTTTCACCGTCGTCTTTGTATCACTAACAGAAAATCTACTTCCAAATAGCCTATCGAGCTCTTCCACAGAGTCATTTACACCCGTCGAGAAAATCAAAGCGTCTAAGTATGAAAACAAGAAACTCAGAAATTTAGAAAATTCTTTAGAAAGTCGAAATACAGACTCTCATCCTCAAATTCCCCTAAAACAAGATTTAAAGCAATCAAATTAATTTTCTACCAATTCATAAAAACAGCAACATCGAAAATAATCCTAGCATAAAAATATGATATCTTTGTGGAAAAACTCTCAGTCCTTAGAGTCTTAGAATATTTCAGAAAAATCGGAATCAGCAAATCCCCTATGAGTAAAACCGAATATATGACTTGTGAATACACCGATATCGTAGAATCGCAACATTAGAATACTCGGCAGTATAGTTTCATAGAAATAGTCATTAAAATACGAGAATATGGGAGAATTACTTTCAAACTTTGTTTCGATCAAAATTACCAGGAGGAATCCAGTCAAAAGAGAACAAATACAATGTGTGAAGACGGTTTCTCGGATAGAAGTCATCATCACAGTCATTTTTAGTATATCCATCTAAACTCAGCCATCAATATAAAACTTTGCAATAAATCACACTTTTTTGGGATATCAATTGAAATCATTTTACCCACAATATGTGGATGCATCAAACGCAATGCCTTTGAATACCACAAAGAGGCAAGAAGACTTGAATAAATAAAATAGAGACCAGATTAAATCAAGACAAAATTTGAGTAGCTTAAACATCGTTTGGTCAAATTCAGGGAGAGAAGAATTGTTGGAGACACTGAGGAGTGAATAGACAAGTCCAATGAGGACCATTATCTACAAGTTAGCCTTAATTTTACTCTTTGGTTAAAATCCTTCCTTCCTTCGTTCGGAATTTGATCAAGACCAAAAAAAGTGACTGCAAATTTATATGAAGAGCAGTCAATAATCAGATCACTTGGAAGATCGAGTCTTTCGAAAAGTTGACTTATTATCGGGTGAAAATATGAGTTAAAAATATTTTCCAAAAAGGGACGTTCATTGTGGAGTTTTCTGAAATTATCACTAAATATCGTACAAAACGGAAAAATATGAACGAACGATTGTCGTGGTGCAGATTAAAGCACTCTCACTCAATTCGAACACTTTAGCTAACAAACTTTGTAACAATGCGTTTATCTGATCCACCTTGTGTGTCTATAAAATTGAAATTCAATACTACAAATATATGTTCTTTGTGGTTGATCATAAATTCATAAACCGATTTGCAAAACAAATAAAACGTCCGCCAACTAAATTTTCAACCAATTTTAACAATTCATGGACAATCACTCACCGTTACAAAAACATCCCAAAATATTTGGAGTTATTTATGACTAACTACTAACTTTCTCTAAACATGTGGAGGAACAATGCACAAAAACCTCTCGCAAGATCAACATACTTAAAGCTGTGTCAGGCCATTCCTTTGGCCAAAGCAAAGAAGCCCTAACCATCATATATAATCAGTTCATTCGAACAACTATTAACTATGCAAGTCCTTGCTGGTTAACCTCTCCCTCCCTTACTTCTATTGACAAACTACAAAAAGTAAAAAAAATGCGCTCAGGATAATTACTGGATGACTCAGATCAACTCCTGTTGATCATCTACATTGGGAGTCAAAGATCCTTCCAATTGGAGACCATCTGGAAATGGAAGCTATGCAGTTCCTCTCCTAAGCCTACAGCCTAGAACATTCCTGCCACTCTCTATGCAAACCGCAAAACAAAAGGAAAATTATTATGACAACCAGTGACCTGTCTCGAATGTTATCATCCATCCCTTCCATCCCCAATGACAAAAGTCGTCTGAAAACAGATACACGATTTTGTTTCTACGAGAAGCATCCGAAGACTCGGAGACAATAAAATACTACAGCAACCTCCTTCTCCAATAGACCAATCAGAATCCTCTCTTCCCAATGGAACTTCCGAGTAAATAAACTTCGTCTACAATGTGAGGCACCATCATATCTATCATTGATAACTCTGTCCCTTTTGCAACCTCCACGTGCTGACAACAAATCACAACCTATTTCAATGTCATGAATTGGCACAACATTTCTCCACAATGCCGGAACTGACCGATCTATGAGAGCGACCAACATCTGCTGCGTACTACTTAATAGCTGCTGGCCTCCTGCAAGTTAGTGAGGCTGAGGTTACTTAACAACTAACTACACCAATGAGGATGGACGTTATTTCATCGAGATGGCAACTATTTGGACATATACTTGGACTGGACCCGACTGGAAGAATATTTCTACTGCACCAAAAGTCACGGATTTTGAGACAGGCCATGAAATACACTTCCAATTTGCTTAAAAGATGATTACGAAACAATCGGTCTTAAATTGGTGACAGCAGACGACCTGGATGTTCAAATGAGGGCCAGAAACAAGNACGTCATTTTTTGTTATAAAACTTTTCAGATTTTCACAAAAACATAAATTTTTAATTTGTATGTAAATCTGAATGTTAATTAAAAAATAAACACTATTAAACAAAAAATCCGTAAATTCCCCGTTAAAATATGGAGTACTTGAATATATCGATAAAATTGAGAAGGCGGGTAAGGAAAGAAGTTAAAGATTCCTAACAGTGAAGAAACTTTATACTTCTATGGGATTATTTGGACAAAAAAGAGATGTCCCGCTAACACAGGTTGAACATGTCGAACAGTTCAAAAAAGTAGATAGATATGAAGTCAAAGCATATGCACCTATTCTAGATGCTCCTAGATCAGTCTCAAAACTCCCATTCAAAATCACAATCCGTGTCAATGTCGCCACTTTAGACAAAATTTTCCTAGTGTCATGGAAATACTTGAATACTAAAAATATTTATATGTGATACCATCAGCTGAAATATTGTGTAAGATAGTTGAAGAGGTGCAAACTACTAGGTCTCGAATGTGGTCAGGGCAATTTTTGCGAAATACATGAAATACAAGTTCGAATTTTGTTAGAAACTCTAAATTTATGCAATCTTAATTCAACCTTCAATAAAAGCTTGGTATTCTTCGTCGGATAAAAAATCGTGTTTTTTCCATTGTTCGTTAAAATCCGGGAATTTTGAGGCCATAACATTAATAATTTTCCATTCTAAAGTATATTTTCAAAATATTACTGAAACATATATATAAATAAATATTTCAATTAAAGCCAAATTTTTAACAATTTTCCACAGCAAATCTGTCCATTCATTCCCACTGTCTTTTATATTAGCCAACTTATAAAAAGCTTCAATGGCGAAAATCGAAACTTTCTAAAATAACCCCAAGCTGCACCTTAGAACTGCAAAAAAGTAGTTTCTTGATAATAATTAGAATGTTTTGAACATTGTTCGTTTTTGAGTTGACAGTATGTCCCTTTGTAGCTAACGCAGTTCTGCAAAAAGCTGATACTGCCTGGGAAATGAAGAAAGCGAATTTCTTTAGTAGAAAGTAGGAGTGATGAAATTCGTTTCTGATAGAATATTCGAGGCTTGAAATAATAAGAAATCAAAAACAAGTTTATTAAATGTTCTTTATCTTGACAACACTTGAACAAATAGCAGACAACGTCATTAGCCTCTTTCTGCCATTAAAAGACATATTAACCTCTTTGCTATCAAAAAGTGTCAGCAGACAATCCAATATATGCTCAGTCATTGTCAGATCACCAAGCAAGTCAACCAAAATGACTAATTTTCTACTCTGACTTTTATACAAGGAAAGAGGCGTCTTCTCTATATAACGAGCAAGACATTGTATTTCTTCCACGGTTACATTATTTCCGAGATTAAAGTTGACAAAGTTTTCCAACAACAATAAAATATTGCCACTTAATTCCTTCAGTGAGATAGACATGTGAGTCTGATAGACTCGATCAATCATTAACGAGAGCACGTGGCACATTAAGCGTCCGTAAATCTACAAGTAACTATGGGAAATACCATTGAATCTGTAACGTAATTTTTCAGTTCAATTAAACGTGGTATTAGGTTGTAGCCGTTAGAAAAACTACAGAAAATTAATTCTGTCACATATCTGCTGATAGCATCGAAAAGGGTGGATTCATGATACACGTAATTTGTAGTAATAGAGCTCACGTCGAACAGTAAACTGTCGAAATGGCCAGGATTATTGATCCTAAAATTTTGAAAATTTAAAACTTTTTTATTTGTCGCATCAAGTTGAACCCATATATTTTGACAGAAAGCTCGTTTTGCGCTATAAGAGCTTTTCCAAGTTCGTAACAATTTGGGGCGCTCAGGAGACTTTCAAGGTACTGCCTGTGAATTAAAAACAATTACAATGGATGAATTCATTAATTCGTCTGGGTTAGATAGCGGATTGTTGAAGGTATTTAAATATTGTAAAATAATGCTTATCTGGTCACATAACATTAACCGTGCTTGTTTATATTTTATAAAATATTGCAATTTATATTAATTTAATTTTTTAAATAAAAATGAAATCTATTTAAATTTTTCAATCTTCCATAATTCGTAAGAACCGCGGATGTGCCTATAAGACTACATCCAGTTATACGGCCGATACGTGCTTGTATCTGCCAGAATGAGGAGCATCGGGTCAAGATGAGCTCTCTGTGAGAATAGTTTACTTGCTAGTGGCTATTGTAAAGCCAACAAAGTACCTTTCCTTTTTATTTGATCAGACACTAAACTTAATTCTGGACCAATCTCAACTTACCGAGAGTTAACTTTTGGTTGTGATTTTTCTGCCAGTTACAGGTTTCCTTCTCTTGAAGTTACTGTGAATAAATAATAAAGTAAAGTAGTAAGAAATCCTTCGACTTAATTTAATTTTCATTGAATAATTTTTTATTTATTAAAAATCAATTCAATCAATAATATTTTCAAAACTATAGCAAATTCCAAGCGTTTTAAGCTTATCGTTCCTATTCTTGTTTCTTACTTTTAAACAAGACTTTGAATATTCCTTCTCCGTTTCTGTTTGTTTCTCTTTCTTAGCTTCAATCCTTTTCCTTATTGATTCTGGCTTCGAAAACCTTTTACCACAGCCTTTAAAGACATTTTCATACTTCCCTTCACGTTTGACAACTCTACCTAAGGATAAATACAAATAGCACATTTAATTATTCTATCTGCTAGGAAATAGTTATTCATCGATTGACAGGCAATTTTTGTTATTTCCGGGATATCAAATTGAAGGAAAGCAAACCCACGTGAGTTTCCTGTCTTAAAAATGAAAATTCAACTCACTTTTTTACTACGAGATAATCGAATTCGAGTTACGCGGCCGAATTGAGAGAAAAACTTATTTATTTGAGGTTCAAAAAACCCACTTGGAAGATGTCCAATGTATAATATTTCATTGTTCATTTTCAAACTATACATTAAGAACAACGCAATACGCAACACAAGAAGTAAAAAACGTGATTTATGAAATATTTAAAAAAATAATATTTTAAATTTTTATTATTAATTTTTAAATATTTTATTATATTAGTTTTGTTTTTGAGGAAGATGGATTATTTCAAGATCTCCTCATTCGTCTTAACAGATAGTTGTGGATCATTTCGTGGCAAAATTTGGATGTTTTTTGTACATATCAACAAAAAGATCTTTAATTTCTACCTCATTTTTTCTTCTCTTCATCGCTCAGCCCCTTCCATGAGTCTCTTACCCTCTCAGGAGACATGAAATACCCAGCATTAACTGGTCGATCTCCGCCACATCCTTCAAAACAAAAGGTCGAGGTGGGAGGTTTTTGTCTCGTCTCTTGACCTTCGGACTAAACCGACCGAATTTGGAACACACTGAATCTATTTCGACAGACTCAACATATGACCTCTCACGAATCTGGAGCAAGCAGACGTCAGCAAACCAACTCATTTCGAGAACAACCAGATGACATCATGATCCATTACAGCAGTATTTGTAGATCAATATGAATAAATCAAATTGTGTCCGCAAACTGAATCCCCCTTTGTCACTAAGTGTTTCCCAATCAAAATAGACTGGTTGGAGATACGTTCCCTGATTAAGAATGCTAAGAACTCCTACCCAAAAGGCTGAGACAGAATATACATATATCATCCAAAAAATCTTGGGCCAAATGAACTGCGGGCTTTACGACTATCTTCCAAGCGTCTTAGAATTCAGGATTTGTGTCTATGCTCTGGAAACAAATCGACAATAATTGACTTTTAAATCTATCAAGGACCCGCATAACCCAGTATTCTTTAGATCAATTTCCCTCCTTTTTGCTATAAGGATCTTCGAGAGATACAACTGGATATACCTTAGCTGGAAGATACGCTAGTCCTGTTCTATGAAGATGACATAATCCTCGCGCCTCGGGATAAAAATATCACCTCAGCCTCAGTCCGTCTTTAAACACAGTTAGATTCTCTCTAGAATCTTGGATATCAAACAATCACCTATCCCCTTCATAGTTCAGCATCACGATATTCACTTCGACTGACGTTGACTAAACGTTAAACCGGAGCAGAAAATTTTCGAGGAAGTCCTCCCTGTCTCAAAAATACCTAAATCTTAGGAGTAATCTACGACCAATGCTTTACATTCTCCTCCCACGTGGACCGTCTGTTGGAAAAACAAACAAAAAAATGAGCTTCTTCCACGTGGTGGCTGGATCTATCTTCGGCCAGGACAAGGAAACCCTCAGAATAATCTACAAACAATATATCAGGACGACCTTGAACTACGGGAGCCCATCCTGGGCCTCAACACTCGTAGTCAGAAACATCCAAAAAGTTCAGAGTCCAAAATAGAGCTTTTCAAACACTTATTAAATGAAACAAATTCGACACCCCTGAAATTCATCATTTTCCTGCTAGAAAATCATCTCTGTATGAGAAACCTCCAATTCTTAAACGAAACCACACCACCCTTGCCACTTCCTGACTTAAACGAAGAAATTCAGAAAGATAATTCCACCACAACGTATCAGTTTCGTTAATTGACTAAATTCCTTGGCCACATCACTATAAAACCAAGTCAAGACAATACATGATCACATCTCTACTAAAGCCTTTCGAAGACTGTTCTGGAACGATCTGCTGGATGACCTTCCTCCATTGGTTAATGAATCGGAGACTACCTTAGACAGAATCGAAGAAGACTCTAGCCCAACTACGTTCTGGGAACTTCTTCCTTAGAGAAGAGTTGGGCTCTTGGAAATTTTCTCCTGCACGGGACCTCCTATGGATATCGAAGCCTATTAGTAGCGTCAAGCATTAGCTACAAGACGTCTGAAAACGGCCTGCCTCTTACAAAGTAGCGATGATTGGAAACAAATTTAATGACTATGAGCGCAGAATAATCACCATGAATACTCTCAAATAGAAAACTGACTAGCTCTGTTTCCGGACTGGCTTTGAAGGGCGAACATTACCAAAAGAACTCAGTAAAATATTTGATTTTGAATTTCTGAAAACGCTAACTAATTTCATTTCATCTTTACAAAACTGAATTTTGCACAAATACTCTTGGAAACATTACAAAGGAGCTTTGTATGACAATATAACACTGTACACAGAACATTGAGCTAATCACCAATTACGATTGTGTTGCTTTTGGAACAAACTTACTTAGGTCGTGACTAGGATCACTCCTCTCATGTCGACAGAAAATTCGACAGTCTTTCATCCATAGTAAAAAATCTCATGTCAGTCGAATCTATCGAAAGTGTATTGGATCTTGATGAAAATACTACTAAGAGAGTCTGAATCAAGTTTCTTTTATATCTATCTCATTGCATTGATAGAATTTTTTAAAACGTACTTTGAAAATATACATCCAGCAGTTTTATGGAAAGAAACAATGAATATTCCATAAATATTGCATTGAACATTATCGGAACCATCCATAAACAGAAATCAAATGTCACTAAAAAATTAAAAAAACTATCTATCCAACAGAATGAGTTGTACCTTAAAAAAGTTGTTAACATTTGAAATCTGTTACTTGCAGATATTTAAAAAAACTACCAAAATCAGCAAAAAGATTAAAAAATCGGATAATGGTGAATAAAATTGAAAAATACAAAAATTATGCGAGAATTTACATAGCAATATGCTTACTTAACAAAAACAATGTCTTCAAGAACGTTACAGTTCTCGACGAGAAAAAATAATAGTTATGAGTAGGAATGAGAAAGTGGAGATTTTTCAACACACTTCAAAAGATTATTATTTTATGTGAATCTGAGGATTAAGTTTATGATAAAAGTCACACTATCAGTCTAAGAAGTGATAACAACGCGGGAAACTTAATACAAGAAATCTCAAACAACAAAGGTTAATAATATAAAATCGTCACGCCCCTATATATTAACAACATACAAGCTGCATATTGAAGATCTTCTTTTTAATCTTTTCTGAAGTATTTTTGAAAATTTTGAATCACTTTATGGGACTCTAATAATCTCTTTATCTGATAAAAAATTTCTTTGGTCAAATTTTTATGTTTATCGCTCATTAGACATTTCTTTAAAATTATTACTTGCAAGAAATCTATAGATTCAAAAAAATAAAAATTTATGTTCTAAATAGTATCTAATTTTTTTAATAAATTCTAAAAAATAATTGTTTTATTTAAGCACTCCCGATAAGTCAAAAAAATTAATTAAGCTTCCCTTGTGCATGTTGATAACAATCTCGTAATTATCCTCTTCCAAGTATCCCTGTTTCTTGCTTTTTCTCTTAAGTAGCCAAGGTCTTCTGCATTTTCAAGTTTCTTTTTGATATTTTCAGTTCCTGATCGAAATAGATGGTATTGTAGATCTTGGCCTTCCATGGAATGTTCCTCCGCATTGTTTGAAGTATGTTTACATTGCGATATATTATTATTATTATTATTTAAAGCACTCCCGAGAAGTCATAAAATTAATCAAGCCTCCCTTGTGCCGTATTTCTAGCCATCCTCTCTATCAGCCTTTTCCAGGACCCTCTACTTCGTGCCAGTTCCCTTAAGGTATCTAGGTCGTCTGCGGAAGTGAGCTTCAGTCCCACAGCCGACAGGTCTCCATTCAAAATAGTTGGGAGTGTGACTCTTGGTCTTCCACGGAAACCGGCTCCCGTATGCATTAGGTAGTTTTCCATGGCGATATTCGCGGGTACTTGAGCATTTAGACGTAAGATATGTCCAAAGAGACTCCATCTTGATCTGAAGATCTCCTCGGATAGTATACCAGATTTGCACTTCGAGTAGAGGTCATTGTTTGAGATCTTCTTAGGCCACTTGATCTTGATTACTGATTTCAATTGTGTCCTGTGGAAAGCGTCAAGACGGTCCATCTCTTGTTTAGAGATTCCCCAAGTGCCTGAATTGTAGGTCAGGACGGGGATGACAAAAGCCTTATATATTCTGAGTTTGGTGTTTAATCCCATCCTCTTCTTATGACCCCACATATTCGATACTTTCTTTAGTGCACACATTGCGAGGATTTTCCTCCGAGAAACATCTTCTGAGTCCCCGAGAAGCGAACCCACCTTCTTTTGCTTTCTCCAAGACTCGTCCGATCTTCGATCATTGCGTGTAAGTGTTGTGAACTCTGTTTTATCGGTGTTAACGGTTAAGAACCATTTCGAGAATACGTGTGGAAGAACGTTAAGCATGTGTTGAAGTACTTGAATATCCTCAGAAACAAAGTCCAGGTCGTCCGCGTAGATTATCTCGTTATAATTGTTGCCAACCAGGGGTCTGAACTCTCTTAGTGCGGCCTCAAGGTAGACAATAAAGAGGACCGGGGATAGTGAGTCCCCCTGTGGAACTCCACGTGAGGTCGAAAAAAAGTTAGAGGTAGAGTCACCAATTTTGACGGCAAGTTGAGTGTTCCGCATGAGTAAGTGTATTATTTTGACATCGTCAGGCAGTAGAAAACTCTCCAACACTTCCATAAGTTTTCCACGGTCCACCGAGTCGAACGCACGGGACATGTCGATACCAAGTATCTCAATAGATTTTTTGTATTTTTGGCACAGGGCACAATACCACCTGTGCCCCCATACCACGTCAGCCGTGGACCTGCCCGTCCGGAATCCACTTTGGCCGTCCGAAAGAAATATGTTCACCCTCTCCTTTATTCGGTTTAAAGCAATGAGGGATAATGTTTTTCGTATGGAGGTTAGGAGTATAATAGGTCTGAAGTTGTGAGGGGGCCTTTACTTTTTCCCGGTTTTTGTAGTGGAATTAGCCACCCTTTTCCCAGTTCCAGTTCATCTGCACCCTCGAGAGACCGGTTGAAAATGTTAGTAATCATTTCAATTAGCTCCTCCGGGCCGTATTGTAAAAGTTCTGCAGTAATGAAGTCTGGTCCGGCAGATCTTCCGGTATTTAATTTTTTAATAGCTTGTTGAGTTTCGGATATGGTAATAGGGCTAGTTAGAGTGTACTTGTAAGACTTCCGAGATTTCATTGCTTGGTCAGCCGCGTCCTGTTTGTTGAACATAAGGTCAAAATGGGATGCCAGAACGTTTGCTTTGTTAATGGTCCCGATAACGTCGTGACCAAGGTTGTCATGGACAGTTAACGAAATTGGACAGTTTTCTCTGCTAAGAAGCCGGATTGCTTTGAACATTCTTGGTCCGTTCTTGTACTTTAATATGTCTGAGATTTTCTCCTCAGCTTCATTTTTGGCAAGGAATCTTTGTATTTGTTTGATCTTCGTTAAGACTCTCCCTCTCTGGGTGCGCAGTACTTTGATATCTTCCGGAGCGTTTGTGTTTTCCATCCGGAGTCTGAGCTCTTTCTGTGTTACAGAGAGTTGTCCGATATCCGGATTACATTGTTTGTGACGAGATTTGGTGATGTGACCAAGCACACTAAAGGCTGTGTTTTGGATAGCAACCACTATTTCATCCCATAAGCTGTTTGTCGGCTGATTTTGGTTAATACTGTTGATGCTATCTCTCAGAACTGCACTATAACGACATTTGGTGGATTCTTCGTAGCGTAACCTCTCAGTGTCGAAACGTACTGAGGTAAGGCCTTTGTGTTTCCCGTGTATTCCATGGATTCTTTTAAGTACTAGCCGGGCGACCACAAGTTTATGATCGCTACTTGTTTCAAGTCCACCGTAAGATCTCGAGTCCTGTAGGAGGGCCTTCTGATGTTGCTTGCAGATAATATAGTCGATCTGATTGTATATATTGACTGTGTTTCCAGATTTGCCTTTTCTGGTACCAACCCACGTGGTCCTGTGTCTTGCCGGGTGCTTGAAACAAGTGTTGCATATGAGTAGGTTGAATGCCGTGCAAAATTGTATTAATGCCTCTCCGGGGATGTTACGGCGGTTTCTACCGTGGGATCCAATACACGTTTCACCAGGTCTTGCTTTTCCGGCCCTGGCGTTCCAGTCCCCGGCGATAAAAAGAAAGTAAGAGGATGAAAGTGAGTTGTACACACTTGTGAGAGTAGAGTAAAACGTATCCAGTTCTTCGATATTCGTTGATACACGTGCTCCGGTTGGGGCATATACATTTATGATGGAGATCACTGAGTTGAGTTTGTTTCCGCATTTGATTTGTAACACCGCGACACGGTCAGATACTGCCCATACTCTTGAGACACAGTGAAACAAGTGCCGATGAACAGCAAATCCGAGCCCATAGTGCCTGCAGTCTGGTGTGAGGGTCAAAAGGTAAAAATTCTGAAACAGTTCTGCAGATTGTTCGGTTATTTTCGTCTCTTGCAAACAACAGACAGAGATGTTGTATTTACTCAGATCACGCGCCAATTGTTGTTTCTTGTAGCACTGATTGAGGCCTCGGCAGTTGAGGGATCCAAGAGTGAGGGGAGAAACTGGTAAGCAATACGAAGAAGACATAGTGCAAGTAGAGGGACGTCACCACCTCACCAGAATATTAATAATAATAATAATAAATTTTAATATATTATTAATAATAATAAAGAAAAATTTTAAATTTTAACATTGAAATGAATGAATGTGGATACGAATGTATGGTTGTAATCTAACCTTAGACTTGGATCATCCAGCAGATATTCAGTAACCAATTTTAATAATTCATATCTAGATTCCACTCTTGTAATCTTCATGGAATTATTATTAGGGGCACCTAAGATAGAAGAAGCTTTTGAACTAGTATTTGAGATATTATAAATTAGACTGCTCTTGCCTTGTATGGTTATATGACAAATCTTGAAAAGGTCGAATCAAAACATGAATTTGAATTTGCCGTCGAAGGTAATCTTATTAAAAAGTCTAGGACATGACTTGACTTCACTGTTATTTAATTTCTTGACCACTGTCTTTTCACTTTTGTTGCTGACCCTTACTTTGTTGCCAAAGTTCTCATATCAATTATTTAGGATATCTTTATAAAAGAGTTCAATCAGTTGGACAACAGTACGTGGAATATAAAGTGTGTACTGTACGTTATGTTAATTATATGCATTTAGAAAGGGGGAACAGTTTGACTTGTGCAAGCATGAACAGGTTTGTGGAAATATAACTCTGAAGGGGACAGAGATTAAAGCGATAACCTACCATTGTATGAAAATTATTCAAAATGACGATAGAACCGATATTTTTGTTATTGTTGATATTTAAATTTATATCATGGATTTTTGAATTTTTTATTATTTGGCTTCATATTAAATTGTCTGACTTTGAAGTATCGAACCACTGAAATTTTATCTACTAACAAATAAAAAATTATTTGAAATTTTATCTACTAACAAATTATTTATAATCTAATTGTTGGTTGAGTTAGTGACGTGGCTCTTTAAATGCAGTCTGAAAAATACAAGATTCAATGGGATGGCCTCAACCTACTCTCGTTTAATGTCAGGGGGATCTCGAAGACATGGATGAGGAAAACACTGTGCGATGATTTAGACAAGTACCGCGTCTCTATCGGATGTCTGCAAGAAACGAAGGTCTCTGATGGATGCTGTGAACACTATGGAACCTATAAACTTATTCTCTTCCCTAGTGAGTCTAAACATTACGGACAAGGTTTCGCAGTCCATGAACATCTTGTACCACGGATACATCAATTTTGGAAAGTCAACGACAGGATTAGTGTTCTGCAAATTAGGATGAATGACATGTGCCCTTCCAAAAGCTACATGACAGTCATTAACGTGTATGCTCCACATAGTGGCAGATTTTTGAAAAATCCTGAGGAACTGGATGACTTCTACTGTCAACTATTGAGGACGTACTCGGAATACGAATCTTCGTCGTTGATATTTATTGCCGGGGACTTTAACGCTAAAGTTGGGATGCGACGCAGTGGAGAGGAATCGTTCATCGGCAGGCATGGACGGGGGTGGAGAAACACCCCGGGAACACTACTAGCCAATTTCTGTCAAGCGAATGATCTTTTCATAGGAAACACTGCCTTTATGCACCCAGCTCGCCACAGGAGCACATGGACTGGCCATAGAACGAACTCGGAAAACAAAAGTGTCAATATTTATAATCAAATTGATTACATCATTTGTCGGACCAAGGACAAACACCTACTGAATGATGCCCGTTCTTATGGAGGGTCGATGATAAATAGTGACCATAAAATGGTTATTGGCAAGCTCTCCTTGAAGAAATACTACATTGGTAGGAAGAACCTGAGTCTAAGCAAGACGCTACCACCTTACCATACCCATGTATATATGACTGAGAAGCTCTGGTCTCAGCCGCTGCTGGTGACAAACTACCAAAAACATATAGAGAACCACCTATATACATTACCAGCTAATATGACTATACAAGACCTATGGGATCAGACCAAAAGCATTATTTGCCTTGCCGCAAACACCCACCTTGGAGTGAGACGGCAGACAACCGGAAATATGTCACTTGGCCATCCAGACTCCTTATTACTGGCAAAACAACAACGAGAAATATGGATACAGAGTCTAAACACGACGGATATACATATCAAAAACAAACTACGAACTGAACGAAATATTATCAAGAGAAGAATCATGAAGCTTAATAATGAACACTCGAAGGATGTCTTCCTATCACATCTTAGAGAGCTGGAGCAACTAAAGGACAATGCACAAATGTTCGCTGCAGTCCGACTAATGCGAGGAAAGAAAAAAGCGACAGTACATGTTATGGATGGGAAGGGGAAACTTATCTTAAAACCAGACGAACAGATCGAATTGATTGCTGCCCATTTTGAAAAACTGTTCAATGCGAACGGCCAAGAACTGGCCCCTTTCATCGGAGAACCGCGGATGCTGGAAACAATTATCACATCTAAGGAAGTTCAGAGTGCGTGCAGTAAGCTAAAAATCACAGGAGCGCTGGACCAGACAACATCCCTCCCGAACTGCTGAAATATGGACCTATGCGTCTATTCGAAACCATTGCGACATTGTTAAATGGAATGTTTACATCCAACTCTGTCCTACCACTGGGGAAAGGGACATTGATACCTATACAAAAGCCTAACAAACCAAAGGGACCACTAGAAAGCCTACGCCCAGTCATATTGTTAAACACATTACGAAAAGTTCTTGCATCTGTTGCTTTGGACCGCTTAAAACATCCTGCAGGAAAATTACCTATCAGCATGCCATAGTGGATTTCGTAAAGGAAGGTCGACAGCGGACATTCTGTGGAGCCACAGGTGGCGGTGTGCAACGGCTCAAAGATACAAAAATGCCACGACCATCCTGGGGATCGATATGTCAAGAGCTTTCGACACCATTAGCCGACACAAGCTAATGGTTCATCAATTTGTGGACCAATCATTGCTACGGATAATCAGAGTACTTCTCTCAAGTACTGAACTGTCAGTCCGAATTGGGAGAACTCTATCCCGACCATTCAAAACTACAATCGGAACTCCTCAGGGAGACTCCTCTCCCCCTTACTATTTGTGATATATCTCGAAGCTGCACTAAAGGATCTAAGAACTTGCTATGAAGGAAAAATAAACGAAGTCGTATACGCGGATGATGTGGATTTTATATCCGAGGATACAGAAGCTCTCACACATCTGCTGGAAAATGCACCGGACAAACTGGGGAATGGTTCCTCATCGTTAACCGGGCCAAAACGGAAATCACGGAAATCAAAAGAATGGACAACATCCTTAATGAACGTTGGCGACATGTTAATAAGCTTGGATCCCTACTGGGGGACACAGAAGACATCATCAAAAGGAAAACACTTGCAGGAGTAGCAATGCGAAAACTCAAAAAGGGATGGCTGAAAGGACTAGATGTCAATCTGCGGATACGCATGTACAATGCATTTGTGAAACCGATACTGACATACAATGCTGGTACTTGGGCCTGTACAGGTGCGGAATCAATGGCTCTCGATGGGTTCCACAGAAAACAGCTTAGAGTATTATTTGGCATGCAGTGGCCAGCCAGAATCTCGAATACCGGTATTTACAAAAAATGCAAGAGTAGGCCTCTAAGCCTGGAAATCACTGACGCCCGGTGGAGACTGTTTGGTCACGTACTACGCATGGATCTTGCTGCCCCGGCTAATGTGGCGATGGAGGACCATTTCATGTTCGAGGGCAAATGCTTCCGTGGCAGACCAAGGATGACCCTACCTATCATGCTGCACAAAGACCTCCAAAGGATGAAGAAATGCCTAAAGACGGGAGACGATCTGGACATGCTGAGATCGACTGCGTGCAACCGTGGAGGATGGAAGAGGCTAACTTTTTTATTATTTGGCTTCATATTAAATTGTCTGACTTTGAAGTATCGAACCACTGAAATTTTATCTACTAACAAATAAAAAATTATTTATAATCTAAATCAGGGAAATATTTTTATTTTTAAGTCAGCTTCTTTTTATTTGCATGAACTTTAGCTCCGAAGGAAAAAGGCACATGTGATCTTATTTATAATTAAAACTCGAAACGGATATGTTTTTATTTATTTTTTACTTAAGATCATTCCATCGCTTCTCTATGGACTTGAGGGATGGCATCACACTATATACAAGGAGCGTGTTATATCGCTTCTTGAAAAGTCAAGAAAAGCAGAGATCAAAATTTTCATACACAAACGGCTCGAAGAGACTTTAAATGAGGATGACAATCGCACATTATTTTCGATCAGAGAAGTAACAAAAAAATGATGGCAAACTTTCCGAAAAGATATGCGATCATTGACTCATATATCACAACACAGAATGTACGATAAGAGGGGTCTGAGGTCGCAGAGGAGAGTCCAACCTATGGCAGGACTTGTGGTAAGAAGCTTCAAAATAATACCTTTTTTACTTTCCTTGTTAATAAATTCTGTTTGTTATTTGCATAAAGAGAAAATTATAGTGGTTGATTGGTCGGAAAAACTAGGTGGTGACATATTTCTATCGTACAGGATGTCCACTTAGCTTCATGATAGATGAATGTCTTTTTTATTCTCGTGAGTATATACGAAGTTACGGATTCAGTAAACATCGGAAACCAGAAGTTCTGAACAAAAGAAGCGTCGGGTGCATGTAACATCTACTTTTGAATTCTGTCCAACCAATTGAAAGAACTTAGTAGATCACAGTCGATAATAAAAAAATATATTACAAGGCTTCAAACATGACTGGATGGCTATTCTTTAAATTATTTGTCAATTTCGAATTGTGATCCAAAGATTTTAAAAAAATTATGGGGTCTAATGAAAATAATGACCGTAAAAAATTGATTGAACTCAAAAAAAAATTAAAAAATTGATTGAACTTAATTATAGCGAAAAATGGGAGAAATATTGTAACTAAGGCAATATTTTGTTCAGTATCTCTTAATAAGCGACATGTTTATTTATCAATAGTAACGTGGTTCTATTGGTGTTGTTTATCAACATCCTATTTGTCGTTTTCCCACTTAGTTGTTTTCAAAAAGTTATCATTTTATTGTTAAATTTTTTATTAATAAAATAAAGTAAAGTCGTTATAAAAGGTCTCCTGCAGGCCTTGAGCACAGAATGGAAGTTACCTCTCATCATCGCGAGCCATATGTTCTGGAAAAGCCATCGCGTCATTCTAGGTTCAATTATAGCCGCAGAAAATTTCACTACACATTTAATTTTTAATAAACATTAAAAATAAATTAAATTAATAAATGTGAACTTAAATGTTTTTCTAGATTATTTATGTCTTCTAATTCGACATAATTCTTTCTTAGCTGATCTTTCAAATCCAATATCTATTCTCTAAGATACCAAAGAATACAATATTTAGATCGGCTTGAGCCTCATTGATGGTGCTTTTTTTACTTTTATTTTTGACTCTCTCGTTATATCGTTTTATTTTATTTTGAATATTCGTGGCTTCCTCCATTCTAAATTGATCAAACTTTTAACCTCCTTTCTTCCCTGCTTTTAAGTTCGGAGAGAGTGACATTTTTGATAAAGATAATATTGTCAAGAGGGATTGTCTTACTCTTTGATAATTAAAAATTAAAACATTGTGATTATCCTCTGAATTTGGCATTTTCATACAACTTTCAAATGTCCCAAATGGTGCCTTTTTTGCTATGTTTTCGACAGCTAATTATTTAAATTTATCTAAAACATATTTTTTTCGTTTTTATATCGAGTTCTTTTTTTCTGTTTATTACCTTCGTTTTTTCGCGCCAATCATCCAAAGCACGTGTCGCACTAGATTTTTTAAAATCGATAAAACTTTAATCGATTTAAATCTTTTTGTATTAACTTATTTAATTTCATTGAAAGTTCCTTTTTTTGAAAAACTAATTTTGGAGTATTTTTTATTTGAATTTTGTTGACTCGAATTAAGTATAAATGAAACCAGTTTCTACTTTCACTTCGTTATCTTCCTCAACTCCGTTTTTTAGAGATTTCAAGTAATTCAATAAGTTTCTAATTCCATTTGTAAGCTTGTTTTTAACTTCTTTTCTAGTGGGTTTCCTCTGAGACTCAAATTTTTTAAGTTATTAAGAAATCCTTAAATCATTATAAAGTTTTACCCAATGATGAAGGAAGGTTTGTAAGTTTATTGCGATCCAATAAAATTGTGGTTACGTTATGATTTTCCGGATTTTTAAATTCTGGAATTTCACAGATTGAGTTGTCTCTAAGATCAATCCATAAGGTTTGTTCAAGAAAATCAAAAAATGATTGAGGTAAACTGGATAAGTTATTATTCGAAAGATACAAAAACTATGCTTACTAAATATAAATTACTTTGATATTATTCTGTTCCAGTAATTTTACAGGGACCTCAATCAATGAAGAAGAAGATGAATCATATATTTGATTATCGTCCAAAATGCTTTCTGGGAATACTTCGGAAATCATTAATTACTTTTGCTAGGATATTAATTTTTTATTTAAAATTTATTAATTATTTAATTCACTTTGATTTAAATTTCGATACAATTGGCTTTTAATAAATGCCGGACCTAATCCAAATATGTCCGGGTTCGAATCTCGTCCATTTCGATCGAAGGTTCCACGCATCTATGATGCTTCTGAGATTGACGAATGACGCTATCATCAGTTGTTCATAACTGCGGAACATGATTGTCTCAAAAACTCAAGCAAGAAAAAAAAAGAAAAGAACTTAAAAACACCTTCCATGTCTTGGTCTTGGATTAATTTTGGAGAAAAGTTCACGACGTTCAGTCACATACCGTGCCGACACTACGAAACCTCGGACTAGAGATAAACATAAAGAAATCGGAGCTAATAAATATCTTATACTCGGAGAGTGATTTTATCAACGTGGTCGAGTTTTTCAACTCGGTTCTACCTGGAATTACTGTCGTACTCAGGGAGCGAACATACTTTCTTGGGTCCTATATGCTCTCGATGTTCTCCCTGCTTCAAACATCGTGATATCCTCTTGTCACTGGATAGGACATTGAGAAAATCAGCTGAATTGCTTCTAAACATCCACTTTGATGTGCCGAGTTGGAACCAATGCAAGCTTCCTACACGCCTCGGAGGAACGGGTCTCAGGTCGCCTTTCCAGCATATGTGTCATCGCTCTCAAGTGGAAGCCTTTTGGTCCAAGATATCCTACGTTTTTCAACCGGACTTTCTTTCCCGCTCTCGTGCAAAAGGAGTGCGGGCAGAGCACCCCGCCATGCTGCTATGAACAACATTGTCATGCGAGCTCTTGAAGCGGCAAGCTTCTTGGCAGTACTGGAGCCTGTGGGATTGGACCGCGGAGATGGGAAAAGACCGGATTGATTAACTATCTTTTCGTTCACTGAGAGAAAATCGCTCGTATGGGACTGCACTGTTGTGGATTCTTTCTCGAACTCGATGATACTCAGCTCGGCGCAGTCTGCTGGATCGGCAGCTTATCTGGCCGAGAAAATCAAGATTAAAAAATATGGCGAAATCGGAGACCGCTACCGTTTTGTACAGTAGCAATCGAGACGTATGGTGCGGCCGGAAGTATTACAGCCTCTTTCCTAAAGGAAATCGGGGGGAAATTGACTCACCGCAAGAAAGACGTGCGGGAAGCGGTCTGACTGAGGCAACGAATCGGTATTGTAGTTGTCCGCGGAAACGCTTACTCCGTGATGTCAGCAGCCGCTCTCCGCCATAGTTAATAAATAATATTTTATTGTCAATAAATTTTTCACATTAACGTAATTGTTCTTTATTTTTTAACTAAAGTGGCTTAGGCTACGGGTTCGATTCCCGCTGCTGTTCACTTGGTGGAAAGTTCCACGCACCTACGATGCTGAAAGGGATTGACGAGTGACGCCGTCATCAGTGGATACTCACTGCGGAACTGGATTGTCTAGAAAGGACCCACACACAAGAAAAAAATTAAAGAAGTGTAGATCATCCTTGGTTCTACGATTAGTTAAAATTAACGATTCTTTACTTAAATAAAGTGTGTCTCCTGCCTATGCGGAGCTATAAATATTATGGCTCTCGTGAAAAGGCTGCATTATTATTAAAGTGTGATTTCTTCCTAAGCTGAAATGAATAATGAAGCATCAATAGTCGTGGTGGAAAAGCTGAACTATCATTTTATTAGACAACATGCTTGACAAGTAACGCCGTCATCGAGATC
>RDEW01000062.1:0-245075 GCA_011109175.1 Dicyema japonicum
CCATGGGCGGCCATCCGAAGGATGTACTAGATTGTTTGAAAAGTCTGATAGTACAATTGGAATCCCGATGCCTAACTCTAAACACCAATAAGTGTAAAGTAACCAATTTTGGATTTCCACAGCCTGAATGGGATGATCCTTGGTATGTTCAGAGAGATCATTCCGAAAGCCACAGAAACCAAATCAGAACAATTGGAAATACTTGGATGCCCTCTTACTGATGATGGAATCAGTAACACTCTAAGAAAAAAAGAACATCAACTAAAAACAACATTCAGACGTCTGGAGATGTTGGACGCACACACCTCCCTATTCCTCTTGAGAAACGCCTTATCAGCACAGAAACTGAACTACGTTCTTCGGGGGGCACCCTGCTACTTGAAAATGTAACAGCTCGATGCTATCGATTTTCTCTTCCGGAGTACTATTGAACGTATCACAAATGTGAAATTTGACGACCAAGGGTGGGACCAAGCGACCCTACCCGTTAGCCTGGGCGGACTGGGAATTCCTTCAACAAAAGATCTGGCTTGCCCTGCTTATCTATCCTCTTTGGGCTCCAGCCGACTGCTGGTCAGGATGATTCTCCAACTCCAAACAGAATCATCTGAAATCACAGAGATGGAGCATTTGAAAGGGATGATGCCTGAGCAGAAAAATCGTTACAGGACCACCTGCGAGGATAAATATGAGAGGCTTCTGAACCAATCAAACCAACACAGACGTGCCTGTCTAGTCACTGGAAGATGCGAATCGAGTGGCGCATGGATCAATGCACTCCCAGTTGGCAGTGTCGGGACCCACCTTGACGACGATACATCTCCACCAGACTTGGACTGGAGATTTGCCGGACCCACAAATGCCGATGTGGCGCAACCGTCGATTGTTATGGACTCCATGCCCTCTCTTGTCGAAGGAGTGCAGGACGATTCCCAAGACACAAGGCGATCAACGGAATTGTCAAGCGAGCCCTGGAGTCTGCGGGATACCCAGTCATACTAGAACCTGTTGGTCTGGACAGAAGAGACGGAAAACGTCCCGACAGGATCACAATTTTCCTATTCGAAAAGGGGAAACCTTTGGTCTGGGACGCTACTTGTGTCAACACGCTTTGCCCGTCCAACATTGTCCGGGAGCGCGGTAGACACACTGTATTCCGCGGAAAAAACGATGAGGGCAAAGGAGAAGAAATACGAAGCGCTACGCGACCGATTCGCGTTTTATCCGATAGTGGTCGAGACAACTGGAGGAATAAGTGGAAAATCGCTTCGCTTCCTAAAGAAACTTGGACACTTAGCTACACTAAAAAGCCACGAAGCATGTGAGATCCGGTGGCTACTCTAGTTGATCTCTGTTGTAATCGTGAGAGGCAACGCAACGTCGATAATGTCGGCGGGGTCCACTTTGGATGGATGGCAGTTTTAAATATGATTTACTGTAAATATGGTTTTCTGATTTAAATAAATTGTCTTTTTGAAGAATATGGTGATTATTAATTGAGATTTATACATCTTTTCTTATTAATTTCCAGACTCATCAAGACTTTTTTGTTTAATCTCCGTTAATACAAAGACATACTTTTTGATAAATAGAACACAATGAACTGTCGATACATAACTGTTGATGCATAATGTGGTAGATAACAATTGATCATCACTGAGAAAGTCATGAGAAGATGCTGCATGAAGAGAACAAATCTTGAAAGTTATACATTTCTGTTACACAAGAATTTGATGAAACTGATGAATATGATGAGAATTTGATGAATTAGAATTTAGAATCAACATGACAATTATTGAACTTAAGAATGGCCTGTCCTTATTTGATAAAAAGGAGAAATTTATTAATTGACGTGGTAGTATCTTCCTAAAGACTTCAACTGAGTAAAGATGAGAAAATAAGGAAACACAATCTTCTTTTTCAGGACTGTTGCTTATTGAAGTCAATCTACAATTCTCTATACTTTGTAAAGCGTTAACTTACTGAGTCATCTATGAATAGATTTCTTATTTTTTTCAATTTTAAGGATTACCGTGAGTATAATCTTGAACGATTCAGGCACTCATATCTGGACTTCTTAGACAGCTATATGTGTTCAGCAACAGATTTCATAATATGTGGATAACAGACAGAATAACATATTTTTATTTAGCTCATGTTTCATTTTTTATTGATGTATGTAATTGTCAACTTAATTTTTTGCAATAAACGTTTCCTTCTAGTCTCTGTTAGGTTCTTGGTGAATTTTTGTCTGTCTTTTGATGAGCTTATCACCGTCGGCGAGCGTTGTGACTAGAATCATTTAATTCGATAGTTATATTCTTTTCCTCCTCGAAATGTTTGATGTTTATAAAAATCGAATTGAAATTTTTATTGGACACTTCACTATTGGCCCTACTCCTTCATTGGTATCTCGGAATCTGATATAGAGTCCAGGTCTTTGATTTTATTTACTTGGATAAAAAGAATAAGCACACATTGATGACGTGTACAGCTCAATATGTTAATTTAAAGATAATGTATGGTAATTCTTTCTGCATATAATTTAATCTAATGTCTTTAAAAATGTTCATATTTCTCCTACAAACATGCATTGAGTCATGTTTTATTCTGAACTCTATTTGTGCTAATAAATTTTTAATACAAAAAATTGGAAGTAGATAAACATAACTATATTGGTGTATATTCCGTTTTGGTAAATCTCAGAAAAGTACGTACATCGACACATGTAGATTGCGGTCACTTGGCAGCCAAATTAGTAAAGGTGTCGTCAATGAGATCAGGAATGCGACGAGACTAAAGACCCTCGCAGAAAAAATGATTTTTTTTAAATTCTGAGGATTGCGATAGTTCGCGGAAATGCCCATTCTCATAGCATCTGGAATCTGATTTGTTGCTAAAATTTTTGTTGCAATAAAATAACAAACGGTGGAAAAATAATTACCCAGCCAAAAAAATCGGCGGATTCGAGAGGTTTTACTGTAACTAATTTCTTAACGTGTTCCAGCAGAACCAGCAGAACCCTACCAAAGTGATTAATTCCTTGACCAGGACTTGTTCAGTGATCCATAGGACGTTTTCTGGGAAACTGAGGTTAATTCAAATATTAGCCGACAGGGAGCGAAATTATCCTCAGGTGAAATCAATAAATGGATCCTTTTGAATATCGGCCATGTATTAGAGGTCTTCTGAGTAAGGTGGATCCAATGACGCCAACAGAGGGAAGGAAGAAACAATTAAAATGAAAATTTTTTGAAATAAGGTTTCTATCAATGAAAATGCATAAATAGGATTATTGCGGAATGTTAAAGATTCAAGACTTGAAAGAATACTTTATTAATAAATTTTTAACCAAATAGATTAGTAAATGCCAACATTTTATTTGAAATCCGGTCGTATCGCCCCTCCACTTCTGTTACTTTAGATGGTTTCCAAACCAGAACATCATTTTCAGGATCTAGCATTTTCCCTCCTTTGATTAAATCAGCTGCCCTCTCAGCCAGCATTGTCGTTCCGGCGTTAAGATTTCCGCTTACAATACTCGGCATTATTGAGGCATCGACAACGTGTAAGTTTTCCAAACCTAACGCGATTAAAATGACAAAAAATAAACCTATTACACGTGTTTGCGGGTCAACTACAGAATCTGCTGAATTTGGGGAACCCATTCGACATGTAGAACAAAGATGATAAGCACTCTCAGAATGCTTGGCGCAAAAATAATCAATTTCTTTGTCTGTCTTAACATCAGGACCAGGAATTAATTCTCCACCACTAAATTCTTTGAAAGCTTTTTGAGCGAATATTTCGCGCGTAAGAATCACAGACTGTCGCATCTCCCAGCTTAAAATTACTTCCATATAATACATGTCATGTTCAGTCGACAAGTAATTTGGATCAATAATTGGCATGTCTTTAGGGTCTCCAGATTTAAGAGTGACACTTCCACGCGAGGTTGGTCTCATTGGACCTACGTGAACTTGGTACGCTTCACGTGCGCCCGGTTTCCGCCCGTTATCAACAACACAGCCTGAAATGTAAATAAAGTAATTGCCTGGAAGAAAATGATATTGGATATTTGGATGGGGAACCGAATCATCGGTTCTTATAAAGGCTCCTGTTTCGAGATGGCTTGTGGCTCCATCTCCTGTTTGGAACAGAAACCATTGGAGTCCAATTTTAATCATGACGTGAGGAAACTTCCATTGTGCCTTATACAACGTAATCGGTTGAGTGCATTTGTCTTGAATGTAAAGTTCAATATGATCGGTCAAATTTTTTCCAACTCCTAAAATATAGGCTTATTTTAAAACCTGGGAGATTCTTTACCAGTGGAATTCCAAATTTTTGCAAATCATTAGCATCCCCAACTCCAGAAAGCATTAACAGCTTAGGGGAGTGAACAGCACCGGCGCATAAAATAACAGAATCAGTTGCTCGAACCTTTAAAATTAATTTTTATTGTTGTTACGATTTCTTTTTTTCCATTCACTGTATACTCCACGCCGACTGCTTTTTTATCTTCAAAAATAATTCTGTTGGCTAGAGCCTTCGATGTTATTGTCAAATTGTCACGTGTTAAAGCAGGATGGAGATAAGCTCTGGAATTGCTGCATCGAATTCCTGAGCTTATAAAACAGGGTAAACCCTTATGAATCGCTAAATCAATTTCCCCGAATCCTTCCTGCTGATATCCATTCATATCGTCAGTATATGGATATCCAGCTTGAAGACCGGCATTTATGAAGGCGGTTTTCAAAGGATTTTTGGTGACACCACGTGATACTCTTAATGGACCATCTGAACCTCTAAAGGTTATAATAAATAACGACCGATAATCATTCGATCCAGGCTGATATGTTTCTGACTTTTTAAAATATGGAAGGCAGTACTTATAAGACCAGTTTGTTGCTCCTTCACTTTCCCATCTATCATAGTCAAATGCATGACCACGGACATATTCCATAGCATTGATTGAAGAGCATCCTCCCCAAGTTCTTCCTAAGGGAGTGTATAATTTACGATTGTCCATGTTTTTTTGTGGGACAGTGTAAAAAAACCTGAAATTTTACGTAATTTTACCAGTTATATTTATCATTACAAAGATTTTCCATCAATGCTGCAGGCATTTTGATTTTCCAGGAACTGTCTTTTGGGCCAGCTTCTAACAGAAGAACGCTTTTTCGCCCATCTTCAGTCAATCTGTTTGCTAAAACACAACCTGATGATCCAGCGCCGACAATAACATACGAATAAGTATTAGTACTACACAATTACATACAAAATGTAGGCAAAAATAATATTATATGAAATAACCTAAATGCCCTATTTAGGTGACTGATTAAATTCATCATGGATGTTTGAAATCAATACAATTAGTTTAAATTAAGGTTTGTCAAAAATAATTATAATTTAATAATAATAAATTAAAATTGATGCGATTAAGAATTTAAAAATACTTTCCTTATTCTTTGTGGCCATCTGACTCAACTTACGCCGCGTGGCGCCATGTGGTGGTGTGTGGCTAATTTTTTTTTAATTTATTAAAAAATGGTTTAAGTTCTATGTTTGTTTGTCTGTTTCTCCTCTCTCTTCCATGTGATCCACCTTTCCAGGTGGCGCCCAGTGTTTTCTAGGCACGAAAAAGGATCATTTGCTCTCCCCCACTCCACTGGAGGGGTTTCCACAACTGAAAGTATGGACGTTTTTTTCATTTTATGTTGATTCTGGATTTACTCTGTTTCTGTAGAAGTGGAAAATGGATACACAAAATTAGTTTTCTACTATAACTTCTTCTCGGTGTATCCGGGGTTAATAAAATAAAATAATAATAGCGTCTGATGACATCGGATCTGAAGCTCGTGGGTTCGAATCTGAAAGATTGAGTTTTCAGCGAAGGTCAATTCTTGTCAAACAAATACCACTCGTGTCGCGACGAGTCCTTCTGACACGACGGCACAATAGTTTAACCTTCTCCTTGACCAAATCATTTGATGAAGATTACATTATGAATACTATTACGTCAAAGAAATGATGTACGCGATGGTAGGAGGTGTGATAAAAATGAAGAGGACAGACCTACTTTTCCATCTCTCTTCTGAAGCGTTCTCCCTTGGGTTCCTTCCTTGGATTAATTAGCTGTGACTGATTGTGCTGGGCTTACCAAATATTATAACCATGGGGTTAATAGTAATATTCTTTGTGAGTGTGAATTTGTGCCCGAAACCTAAAGCTAGCCATGTGGTTAATTGGCCGAAAGGTTCAGTGGTAAATATCTCTATTGCTTCGAATATCTACTTATATTCATAAATGAATAAAAGCTCTCGTTTTCATTTTTCTCGTGGGCATGGCGACTTAGACAGGAAACGTCAGAAATTCGACGTTCTGGCAAAGTAGTGTCTGATGGATGTAGGATTTAAGTTCAAATCATTGCCAGAAATAGAGCATATTTTATCGATGCTTCACTACTCCGAAACTTTTGTATTAGTTAAAACTTGTTTAGACTCACATAATAAAAGTTCAAAACTTAATAAAATATGGTAGATCAAGAATTTTTATGGCATCCTAATGAGTTAGTGTATTTAGTAGAGAATAGCGCATTCTTAATGATTAGTGTAATTAGTAAGAAAATTAATTTTTCTTTATGGTTTATCACATTTGTTGATTGAAGCAGAAACATATCTTATAACTTCAGATATAAAATTTATTTAGCACTAAAAATACGAAAAAATAAAACCAACGATTAAGTGATCGAGTATTTATTATTATTACCCAAGCATCACTGGGTAAAAGAGAAAGAAAAAGGTTCTCAAATAACTAAATGATCACAGACCGAAAAGGTAAAGGACGAATCAGTACATCAGAGTCGATTTTTTATTAACCACAATCTTTGGTAAATCCAGCAACAAGCCGTCAAAAACAAATTAATCCAAAGAAGGAACCTAAGGGTGAACGTCTGCTTGTGCCTACCAAATCTATTTTCAAATGGACCATTTCTGGCTTCCGCTTCCGAAGAGAGGTGAGAAGTAGGTCCACGCTTTTTCATTTCATCGCACGTCACACGTCCTCATCACTCCACGGAAGAGTTTTTCATAATGGTGATCTTCACCAGTGAATTGGTCATTAGTCGATTTTTTCGAAAGGAAACCGCTCTTTTCATTACTGAATATAATGAAACCGCTTTAAAGTCCAGGCCGTCACGGGAATGCGCTGTCGTCTTGTACGATCAAATTCTAAAACCGACGGAAGAGTATAATTGTGCCTCATGGGCCTATGGAACTTCATTATCCAATTCATACAAGATCAACTCCCTAACAGGCAAACTTGCACGTCTAACAAATCTACCCCCGATCTTTTCCCCCAATGCTTGACCACGCTGCAATCAAACATAACGGCTCCTACTTCACCAGTCTGTGTGGTAAACAAGTTGTTTCTTCCATTCAAGGCTAGAAGCCTTAAATACACGTAATTTGGGGAAAAAACCCACCCCTCTTCGAACTCTAGTGAAAAATGATCGTCGTCTATACAGGAAAGCCGTGGGTACTCTGGAAGAACACAGGAAAAACCTCTCGATCCTGTTGAGGCGTACCAGGATCGAAATTAAATTAAATTATTAACCCCGGCTTCGCCAGCAAGTGGGAAGCCGGCGACCATCAAAGAGCGTGCAGTCCGGACAGGCCGCTCCCAGAGATCTCGACTTTTGCATCCGGTGGTCCAGGACAGGGAAAAAGGTCTCGAACTACTCTGCCAGCAGAAAAGGGTGGTGTCCACCGTAGGCGAGCCAGTCCGATTCTGAATCTTCCTCGGAGCGATTGTTCCGTTGGACTGATATCCGGGGGGAAGCGCTCCAAGGACTTTGTTATATTGAAGTGTCCTAATGGCCCGTGTTTGAGATAAAATCATGGATTCGGCGGGTCCAAGTTGAGTCTTCTTGAGGGGGGGTGATCTTCGACAAGGCTCTTTGTAGGTCAGGATCGAAAAGGATACTAGAAATTTAACCAATTAGAAGATCAATATTTTTAAATTGTATATTTTGTTAATTTATTAAATTTATTTTTATTGGTTTACCTATTTAATAGATTTATTCAACGACACGTTTTGCATAATTTTGTGTTGTCTGATGTTCTTTTTTTGCTGTCGATGGCTTTGGGATCTGTTATTTACATACACCCGTGCCAGTTAGCATACATTAAAGGCAAGAAATTGCTGCTTTGTATATTCCATCATCTTTTTAGCTTCTAAAAAGATAAACCATGCAAAATACATTTTAATTACTTTTCAACTTTAATAAACGTATGTCTGGTCTGTTTTTACCACTATCTTTGGCCGAAAACTTTAAATTTTATTCTTAGTGGTACTTGGATGCTGTAGATTTCAATTTTTCTCAATTGAAGCTTTACTGGACAGAATAAGACCAGATTTCTGCCTTAGTCAGATTATTAATCATCGAATGGTCTTTTAATAATTCTCATGTTAGTAATACTCAAGCTGTTAAGATACAGTGGACATGGACGATGCTGCGAAAACCGTCTTTTAGCGATGATCTCTGATTTGTGCCACAACTTATTTCAGAAGTGTGACGACCCTTTACACGTTCTCTTAATTCTCTAGAGGTTTAAAATACCTTTAACACTAAAACGTCGATCCCTAAGGGTCAAGTGTTTTATAATTAAATTTTAAAAACCATAGTAGATAGCCACATCAAAATTTTGCGATCTCCGAATCATACAATTGAAAATAAATAAAAATTCTCTAAATGTATATTTTTTCTAAATAAGTATTTTTTTCTCGTTGAAAGGTTGAGATAAGAAGCTCATCTTTGAATAACCGCTTATAAAAGTCATAATTTTGTGCAATATAAAATTTATTCATGCTCTTAACATTATTAAAAATCGTTTTGATTGGATTCTTACATTAATATGCTCATCATATTGCCCAGCCTTAACAGTCAACTAATTATTAAAAGGGCCGAAGTTGTCTTTTTAGTGTAACTCAAATTATTTACAATGATCTCGCACTATTCAGTATATTGAACAAAAAATCTTCTTCACTTCTATCCTCTCTATTTGAGACCAGACTCATCATATAACCAATGTCTTAGACGTTGATCAGACCTTTATAGGCCTTAGATCATTTTAAGAACTTAACGAAGTCTTTCTCAAAATTTTGCAGACTGGTCCTTCATGGTGGCATTTGCAGGTGAACTTGGGTCCATTCTTAAAGTGTGACCAAACATATCACAAAATGCATCTATACCTACTTATACCCTCTAGAAGCATCTTATACAACGCTTCTTTTTTCATTGACCATTTTAGGCTTAAGAAGGACCGAAGTTGTCTTCTTTGTAGTGACTCAATTAATTCTCTTTGATCAATGAGATCCTCGAGTTCTTGTTTTTTAGAGTTCTTTTGATCATTGAGATTCCTCGAGTTCTCGAAAAATCATTATAATATCTGAGACAAAAAGGTATATTTTATATCTATTCTTTTATTAATTTGATCATTGTTAACGCCGATATTTTTTGTAATGTTTTAGAATCTACATGGAATGAACCAGATTTTTTGGGTTTCTTCATTTTTTTTATTTACGTGACTTGATTCAATTAGCGTTGATAATCTCGAATTTAAAATATTCATAGAATACAATTTGTATAGTTCCAGAAAGGTTTTATCTCTTGTGACAAAGTCAAACTTGTCAGTGCTCTCAATTTCCATAGCGTTACCACGAAATCAATTTTTCAGAAGTTTCATAACATTTTTATGAAACACACTTTATATAAAAATTAAAATATGACAAATTTTTGTAGAAAATTTTAGTTATTTATATAGTTATCGGTCACATAATTGCCATGAGTAATTTTAACTGCAATTACGGGCAAAAATCATGAGGTATTCGGTTCGAATCTCGTTGCTGTCCATTCGTTGAAGGTTTCACGCATCTACGATGCTTTGGGGTTTACGAATAACGCCTTCATCATGTTTTTGTTTTTTTAACTACAAAAGTTTGTATTTTTTGTTAAACCTTAAAATGATCCTTGAAAAACACTCAAGTATTCTGCAGGCAAATATCCCTCTATACCAGAGGTTGTCAAACGGTGTGCCGCGGCACACTAAGTGTGCCGCAAGACAATTTCTAGTGTGCCGCCTGCCAAATACAAATTTGAATAAATTTGTATACATTTTTGACCTAATTAATTTAAAAAAGATAAACGAATTAAATAATTACTAAAATTAAAATAATTATTTTTTATTATACATAAATGACATTTACATTGGTTAACCATTATTTATTAATTTTTAATAACGTGCGCATCAACGTGCTTATGGTTAAATCAGTTCGTCGTTCTTGTAAAAAATTCTTATTTGTCATTTGGATTTATATGCAAGATAAAAATAAACTACCTCAATGTCTTAATTTGCATGGAAGTTTTTGGCAAGTGATGCTATGGTTCCTAGCAAACTAAAGAGACATTTTATTCCAAGCATCCGGACTATTCCGAAAAATCTGTGGATTATTTTATCCACTTGAAAAAAACAACTTAAGTATTATTTAGTTTTACTATGAATCGTAGATCTGATGTTCAGTGAAACTTTTTTAAACACAAAGGATCATGAAATGTTCATACCTGATCTCAGAAGTGATAGCAAAACAACTAAAACCTCACATTATTGGCGAAAACTTTGATAATCCCTGCTTGTCGTATTATTGCTCGGACTATGTTTGGTCAAATATGAAAAAATAATAAAGATACCTTTGTCAGATAACACTGTTTCTCGTCGGATTTGTGCTGAAATGCGAGTGCCTTTTGGTAACTATTCGACCTGATATTGAATGATGCAAAAACAATAATAATTAAGAATTCATTTTTTTATTAATAAAAATTTGGGCATTAATTACCAATTTTTGTACTTAGTTTACACATCTTAAAAATTTAATTTTTTTATTTTTTAATGTGTGCCGTGGATTATTTTTTTTACGATTAGTGTGCCGCGAGAATTATTTTTTGAAAAGCTCTGCTCTATACAAATGAATATGTCATGTTGTAAAACACTTGTTTGAAAGCCCCGATCTCTTAAGAGTTTCCGTGTAAGATGGCTGTTGAGTCAATTGCAACTTAAAAAAATTGTACAGAATAATAAATTTATCATATTTCAAAACTGAAAAGGAGTTTATTAATGATGACTGATGTTATCGGTCATATGTTATTATTTTTATGGAAGTATTTTGAACGATCTTATACACATTTTCTTGAAGGCGAATAAGATCCACCAGATGTAATCATCACAAGATTTGTCTGACTTTTTTATTTGAAAATAAGGGAGTCGCCTCAAAGCTATAAACTATTATTTGCCAGTTATGGAAGTGAATTGAAGTCATAAATAAATTTCAAAATTATGAATTTTCTGCTATATAACACAATGAGTCGTAATTGATAATGAAATTAGAAAAAATCTTTTTTAAATCATGCATAGTTAGGAATTTCTTAGGACTTATTGAATGAATCGGAAGTCGAGGATTTCATAATTAATTTCGCTCATTATAAACTAGAAGACAAAAATTCCACACAATTCTGTTAACTTTAAAAAATATATTGAAAAAAATTGTCAAAAATGGCATTTCAGTGATCACAGACATTGAAAGCAAAAATGTTTTAATTTATGTAACTTAGTCAAATAAATTAAGTTCTTTAGTTGTCATACATCATTTTTAGATCCCATTTTCAAAATTTTTACGAGTAACAAAAAATTTTCCTAGTATGCACAATATAGAAAATCAAGTCAATAATTAACTTCTCCAATTATTTAGGGTTTAGGTCATGCCTCGTAATCTGTCAAAGTCCACCCCGGGTCTGAGGTGTTTTCCGGTTTCTTTAGGTATTCACCCAGATGAGGAAACGGAGTCGTCTTCGGCTGATCATGAAGTAGTGCTCCATGGCTACGTTTGCATAGGTCTCTATGTCTAGGACGAAATATATTCAAATTTGATCACCAAAATATCATTTATGAGTTTTCATAAAATCCAATTTTCAACTTTTTAAAAATCGAGAGCAGTGCCCCTCATCACACCTTAATCGAAGAGGACATTACCTCACAAGACCGACTAAAGCAAGTTGAAGTTGAGAAATCTCACAAATATGATTTGCTTGCAAATGAACTTTCGCTACTCTATGAATGCCAAATGAAGATTATTCCAGTGGTTTTGACATGGGATGGAGTTGTCTCAAGATGCTACAAGAATCATATGGATAAATTATCTATTGAAAAATCAACGAAGACTTACATCCAATCGGTTGTGCTGAAGAGAACGCTTGAAAGAATGCTCATTGAACATAAGCATGGGATGAAGGTATACGATGAAGACTACGCCTTTGCTACCTACCAAATTGTAGAACTTGCATGCCGTGAGGATAGCCCACTGGACTCTAAAAGAGATATTTCGACTGAATCTGATGTGGAGATGGGGAATAACAGGGAGTTTATGGCACACTCTTATAAGAGAAGAGGGATTACCAGCAATCTGGATTAAAATCCGCTTAATTAGTTAATTTACTCGTAAATTTTCAACAATGACTAATTATTTTTTATTAAAAACAATTAGTTAACAAAGAAACAAATGTTGGTTGAAGAAGCCGACTGCGTGGATAGCGAACAAGTTCCTTCTGAGTATGGGCAGTCCAATCTTTTGTCTCAGCCATAACCCTTCTCTTGATCCCTTTTCTTTCTGGCAAGCATTCCTCCGAGTTCGCGCAAGAACTCAGTCGTCATTGGACGAACGGCACCCGATGACTTGACCGCAACAAGAGTAATTATTTTAAAAAATATTAAATTTCATAAAATTAATCCTCCTGTCCGACTAAGAATGCCATAATTTATTTTAATTACTAATCTTTTTGATTAATTTAATTTATTTTTTACTTGGTGTTTTGATTTTTTAATTCATCGTAATTACGAAATGCGAAAAAAAACTAATGTTCTGAAATGCCTCACAGGCTTATGGAAGATGGAAAGCATTTTGTTTTGAGCACTGTATATAATCAATTTATTGAACCATGTATCTCTTATGCATGTGGTATATGGGGTCCACTCATTTCTTGGACGAATGTCTTGAAGATCGAGAGTCTTAAAAAAATATCTGAAATATTTTTTCGAAAAGAATATTTGAAATTAAGTTAAATAAAAAATTAATATTCATAAATTATTTATTTTATTAATTTAATTAATTTATATTCAACGTCACGTTTTTGTTGCTTGATGTGTTGTTTTGCTATCGATGGATTCTTGGGAGCGAAAGCTTCGTGCCCGCTCAATGGTCGCCATCGAGATCTCCTTGAAGAGAGACGATAGGGAAAAATGTGGTTCTTTTTCATGTGTGCTGTGTAGGGCACAGGCACAACCAAATGACACCTCTTGGTGAACCACAACGTCATAAAAGCCATGTTGCCCTCTTCGTTCAGGCCAATTTCCTTAACATCTGTTGTCTCAAAAATCCTCGAAAGGATCATTCTTAACGAAATCACCCCCTACCTCGACCTCTCCGACTCACAACATGGTTTCCGTCCTTTACACTCGACCACCACGCACTTACTGACACTAACCCAATACATCTCCAACGGTTTCAACAACTGCAAACCCCCGGAACGAACTGTCTTGGCCTCTATTGACCTAACTAAAGCTTTCGACAGAATCTCCCGTGTGGTCCTCTGCAACAAGATCTATTCTTCAAATATTCCCTCTGTATGGAAGTCATGGCTCACAAATTTCCTCTCGGGAAGACTGGGTCATACGTGTCTATATTCAAATCTATCAAGATATCGACTCCTACCAAACGGTGTTCCCCAGGGATCAGTCCTTTCACCCTCACTTTTCAACCTTTACGTCAAAGACATCCCAACAACCCAAAATACGTTACTATTGACATATGCCGATGATCTAGTAATCGCATCCAGGAGTGGCGATGTTCGACTGGCCACCGAAAAAGTGCAGTACCACCTGAACTTGCTATCCGACTGGATGAACTTAAACTGGATGAGTGTTTCCACCTCGAAGTCATCAGCTACCCTGTTCACAACCGATCGAAGACAATTCAACCTAAACCCCACACTCTCGTTGGGAGACGAACCACTCCCCTTAAATAAATACCCGAAGATCCTTGGAGTTGTCTTCGATCCTTCACTCTGTTTCAACAGACAAGTGGAGGAAGTAATGACAAAAGCCAAGCGGAAACTTAACATATTACGGGCAGTAGCTGGCCACTCAAACGGTCAGCAAAAAGAAAACTTAACTCTTCTCTACAAACAGTTCATCAGGACTACACTCAACTACGCCTCACCAAGTTGGGCCCCCTCAATCTCCTTGTCCCTTTCTCAAGAACTGCAGAAAGTGCAAAACTCGGCGCTGAGAATAATAACTGGCTGCTTAAAGTCAACCCCCACCGACCATTTACATTGGGAGTCGAAAATCCTCCCGCTCTATGACCACCTGGAAATGCGTAATTTACAATTCCTACGGCAGTCGTTCGACCCGAATCACCCAGTTCACGCTTGCTAAGTAACAATAACCGCAGATACATACGCAGGACCCTCTTTGACCTACAAAGAGCCTTGTCGAAGATCACCCCCCCTCAAGAAGACTCAACTTGGACCCGCCGAATCCATGATTTTATCTCAACACGGGCCATTAGGACACTTCAATATAACAAAGTCTTGGAGCGCTTCCCCCTGATATCAGTCCAACGGAACAATCGCTCCCGAGGAAGATCAGAATCGGACTGGCTCGCCTACGATGTGGACACCACCCTTTTCTGGCTGGCAGAGTAGTTCGAGACCTTTTTCCCTGCCCTGGACCACCGGATGCAAAAGTCGAGGATCTCTGGGAGCGGCCTGTCCGGACTGCACGCTCTTTGATGGTCGCCGGCTTCCCACTTGCTGGCGAAGCCGGGGTTAATAATTTAATTTAATTTAATTTTTGCTATCGATGGCTTTGGGAACTGTTATTCACATACACCCGTGCCAGTTAGCATATATTAAAGGCGGGAAATCGCTGCTTTGTATATTCCATCATCTTTTTAGCTACTAAAAAGATAAACCATGCAAAATACATTTAACTAATCCAAAAGACCTAAGACACTTCCGGAATGGACATTCATTGGTTAATTTAGGTTCGATGTGGCCCGGGAGAGATTATCAGTAACCCAAGGCTACGAGTTTCAAGGATTTGGCCATACCAGTCACTGATGCACTTTTAAAGAGGGGTGCCTAAATTCTCGGAAGGCATGCCAATCAAATGACGTCTTTCAAGTGTGTGAACTGTGGAAGCATGAACACAGGGCGAACCATATCAAGTGCCCCCTGTTCAGGAAGCGACGGATTAGGTACCACGGGGAGAACGCCTTCCCCTTTACCTACAGTGGTTAGTAATATAGGTGCTATCCATCAGATGGTAAAGGGTTATTGTAGTGAAGGCGGCGCTTTTAGGGTTATTTCGATTTGTTTTAAGAACGATAACTGTCGAAATAATTCAAATTTCTATAAAAAGAAGAAAACAACGAAAGGTGATGAATTCGCCGTTAAAAGAAGGATGGGTGGAGAAGACGAATAATGGGTTCCGAAAACGCTTCCACAAGGCGATGAAAAGAACAACTATTTTCTTTCCCTAATTTACTTTTATTTTTACCAAATAAATGTGTTGCTTATCATGATTGCAACTAGAGAAACCACTAAGCCTCACTCTTATTTTTAAGCCTTCTTCATAAAACCGCAGAATTGCTAAAGATTAAATCAAAAAATATTGTTAATGGGAGAGAGAAAAAGAACAACCGCGATCAAAATATCGATCTCACGGTTTTGATGAGTAACCATTAATCTTACATCATAGCAAGAGAAATACGTCAGTGGCATTCAAGGCCATCAAGCGTAGTGAAATTATTGACCGACCGAGAAAGCAAAATGAGGACCCACGTGCTCGGAGGTTTCTACAGCAAGAGAAGCGGATATAGCATAGTCATCATTTTTATTATCATTTAATCAATACATTCTTAGTCAGACCTCAATAACCTTGACTTTGGGATATCCTCGCTCTCAGGGTGACTCGGACGAATGCCATACATTTTTCCTAGCGAAAAACAACTTCAAAAACCCTTATCAAGTGAAATTTGTTAATTACATTAAGTTTAACTCACTTACACCACACTATTTGACTTATTGCTAAAACAGAAGACACTGTAAAGGAAATAGTTAACATTTGACGGATTTAAAGGGTGTAAAAAACAAAGGTAAGCGAGTACCTCAAGGACAAATATTTACGCTTCCAGGTCTAATTGAACAAGCTTACAAACTTTTTACGATTTAACCAAAATAAAGATTTCTGTTAAAATCCAAATAGTCGTCAATAAATTCATCAAATAGATTTAGAGACTGAATTTTAATTGACTATTTGTAATATGTCAATGTCAAAATGACAGTGTAAGGAGGAATCATAACAGGCGATATAAAAAATGAATCTCCTCAATAAATCTTAAGACATGAATAGAGATGTGTCTTGGTCATGTAATGTCCCATGCCATCGAGTCTGGCCGTGCCATAATGTCCGGGCAAATTCTTATGTTTTAAACATCTCACAACCAATGTTTAATTACTAAGTAAAAATAGATTTTTTTTTATTTTGAATAATTAATTTTTTAACTGGAATGTGTATACATGAACGTCGACTATACCACAATAGGAAGGATAGGGATTAGGGTTAGGGATTAGAGTCAGGGTTAGGGTTGAGGTTATGGTTAGAGATAAAGATGTTATTAGATTCACGCTTACGGTCGGTTTTTAGGACGATGGCATGCGACAGTTAATGATGATAGTGGGCTTCCAGAAGACCTTGATTAGAGTCAGGGTTAGGGTTGAGGTTCTGGTTAGGGATAAAGATATTATTAGACTCAAGCTTATGGTCGGGGTTTGGACGATAGCATGCAACAGTTAATAATTATGTGAGTGATGATAGTCAGAGGTTGCACAAAATACTCTGTGCGACTGTTTCCG
The DNA here is from genome assembly GCA_011109175.1 of Dicyema japonicum. Lineage (NCBI taxonomy): Eukaryota > Metazoa > Dicyemida > Rhombozoa > Dicyemidae > Dicyema > Dicyema japonicum. Next base: position 17,030 of record RDEW01000062.1, read on the forward strand.
ATTGTTACAAACGTCTTCTAAACTATCAATTCCGATCGAAAGTTCGATGCATTATTGATGTCTCCTGGGTTGACGAGTGACCCCGTCATCATTGATTACCTACTGTGGAACTGTATTGTCTACTAAAAGTTGAAACACGCAGCCAAAATGAAAAAAGACGTCATTCTCGATGGCTGTCTTCTTCCTACGATTAATTATCTTTCCTTTTTAAATAACGAGTGTGTCCTGCCTAAGTGGAGGTTCAATATCTGTCTCCCAGAGCAAAAATATTCATTCTGGCTTCAATGACTAAAATAGAAAACCTGATAGAAACAGCTGTCTTTGAAGTACAACACGAGGTTCTCATATTCATGTCTTCTCATAAAAGAGGAATAATGAGGGTAACATAACACCGTAAAGATGTGGAGGAATACCGTAAAATTCTTTAACTTCTCTAAGGAATACTGGAGTATGTTCAACTAGAGAAACTAGTAGCAAGGTCATCTTCCTTCACCTGCCCCAGACATACCCAAGCTCTAATTTACCTGTGGATGAGTTAGGTATCTGATTGCACAAAAAGACAGCCTTTCGAGACTGTTTCATTCATCTCTTCTCATGATTAAAATTAGAAAAGATAGAAATAGAAGGCTGTAGTGCAACGCTTCCCGATTCGTTTTGAGTTCGTACCCCAAAAATTTTAAAATCAAACCTCGCACCCCCGATTTTAAATCTAACAAAATTCGAATTTTATTCAAAAAAATAGTTAGGTTCCTGGAGACTTTTCTTGCATTTAGTTTTAATTAATTTTTCGAATAAGGTTTTTGTTTCCAAGTGCAATTCTGAGATCGTTTTCAGAGTTAAAAGCGTTTCGGTACTTATTTTTTATATATAATACAGAGGAGCGCTGGCAGATCTCCAAGGCACAAGGCAAATTGTCAAGCGGGTTATGGATGCTGCTGGATATTCAGCCATTCTTGAACCGGTCGGGTTATGCAAAAGTGACGGGAAACGACCGGACGGGATGACCATATTTCCCTTTTTAGTCGGGAAACCACTTGTTTGGGACGTGACATGTACAGACACGTTCGCCCCGAACAATCTTCACGAATGCGCTTCAATGGCCTGCTCTGCAGCCGTCAAGGCGGAGAAGGCCAAACTCGAAAAATACGGCGACCTTCCCGATAATGTCCAATTTGTTCCTTTTGCTATGGAGACTTCCGGATCCTACTCCCCCTCTACACTAGAGTTTTTCGGACGTCTTGGAAACCGGATCACCTCATGCACTGCAGATCTCCGCGAACACCGCTGGCTGTTTGAGCGAATTTCGCTCGCAATTCTGAGAGGGAACAGCCACGCAGTGAGGGCGGCAGCTAACTAATGTTTTGTCTTTATCATTTTATTAATAACACTTGTTAATTGTTATAATACAAATGAAAATCCAGATTCACATTGCCAGGTTGTTACAAATGGAACCAGATGCTTTTTTTGCAAAGGTCGGAGACCCAACTTGCGAACCGCACCAAAAAAACCTCCAAAGAATTTGAGTCAATAATATTTTAAGTGATGTGATGCTTGCATTTCAATCAAATTATCTTTATTTTCATCTCTATCGCCCATCTACTCTATTTTGAAAGCAAATGTTAACAATCCAGGTATCAGAGTCTTTAATATTTCAATTGAAAAATATCCATCAAATGAAAGTTTTAAGCCTTGATTATTGATTTTTGTTTTAAAAATTTTATCAAAAGTCGAGTTCAATATCGGTTTCATCCAGTGTTGGAAAATTGGCAAAATTATTGCCATGAATTTGTCGATTCCACAACAACAGTTTATTCCTGAAGTCACGTGATTGTCAGAAGCATTAATAATGCTCATCCCTTGCCCTTGAAAGACTCAACTGGTTAAGATGATTGAAAATGTCAGCCAAATATGCCAACAAAATAACAAAATTTGGAGATTTGAAACAATCAAGTAGTTCAGAGTTTTTGTCAGATTTTAAGACACGTTGACATAGATAACAACGAGTTTTTTTTATTTCTAACATTAAATAATACAGTGTTTTCCGATTTATTTAATAACTTTGTCATAAACTTTAATAACTTTGTCATAAAATTTAATAACTTTGTCAAAATTTAATAACTTTGTCATAAAATTTAATAACTTTGTCAAAATTTAATAATTTGTCAAAATATTTAATAACTTTGTCAAAATATTTAATAACTTTGTCAAAATGTTTAATAATTTGTTAAAATGTTTAATAACTTTGTCAAAATGTTTAATAACTTTGTTAAAATACTTAATAACTTTAAGAAGATGCTAATAAAAATTGAAGAAGATGCTTCATTTACGCTGAAGAATTTACAAAATTCTTTATTTGATGTGAAAAGAAAAAATGTCTCTCAATCGACAGGATAGAGACATTTGGATATAGTTTAAAAAAATCAATTTGTACCTATGGCGAGAAATTCTACAATAAATATGGAAGAAAGATATAGATCTGCCAGAAAAATAATTGAAGTTGATAATCAACGGCTTATTTTTATAGACGAAATGGGAGTCAATTGTTTGATGAGATCCAAATTTGGAAGATCTATAAAAGGAGTTACTTCGAAAAAATGTACTAGAAACATAAGAGAGAAAAATTTCGCTATTTGTGCTGCTATTTCTGTGGACGGCCTTTTACATTACGAAATCAATTCCTCCCCTTATTGCTCGGAGACGTTCATTGATTTTGCAATACAGCTTAATTATAAGCTTGAACATGCAGGGAAAAAAGTATGGTTATATATTATATTTAAGACATGGTATTGATTTGTGACAATGCATCAATTCACAAGAGCGAGCAATTAAAAAATGTTGTATTCGGAACTGGTATCCAATTAATTTTTAACGTGTATAGGGTATGAATTGTATTTTTTGCTTCCTTATACTCCTCAACTTAATCCAATTGAAAAGTTTTTTTCTGTTTGAAAAAATAACATCAAAAAGAAAAATTGTAGGAACTCGATGAATTAATAAACGCAATCCAAAACATCGGAGAAATTCCATCAGATGTGTGCAACAATTTGTACAGCCTCATGCGGAGCCATTTAGTTAAAGCATTGGCTAATGAAGAATTTTAATTTATAGTTGTTTTTTTCAATTAATTATAAAATTGGTTTCTTTTAATTTGACCCTTTACAAAGTTATTAAGTATTTTGACAAAGTTATTAAATTTTATGACAAAGTTATTAAATAAATCGGAAAACCCTGTAAATTATTTAAAAAAATATAAATGTATTTAAATTCTCTTGTTATATATTTTATTTGAAGATCATTGAAAAACAAAGAATTTGAGTTATTGAGATGCAATCCTGTTTTTTCGAACTATAAAGAAGAGGTGTCACAGCTTCCTGATTTTTATTCTAAATATTCTCATCTTTTTATGAGCTTATTCGATGTAAGGCAGAATAAGTCTTCATGCAGAACAAGCATATTCAATTGTCGGCACAATAACCTGAAGCTAGAGTTTACTGAAACAAGCTGCAGGTGGGAGGGTTCTCTTCCTTATGCTAGACTTTAGAACGTGGTCATGGGCACAGACTCGGTCTCTTTTGATGCATGATTTTTATAGATCTAACTTGAAAAAAAATTAATTAAAGGTTTTTTTAACTTGAAAGTCATGAGAAGTGATAAGATCAACTTGAAAAAAGCTTATTGAAGTACACAAACACGTGCAAAATGGTAGAAAAACAAATTAATATCAATTAACCATATTAATGTACATCTATAGAAAATTCCAATTCCAACAAAAGCAAATATTATTATATCGCCTTTGGAAAAGTTTGGAATTGTAATCTTGTACAGTCCTTCTCTAATTTTTGTGATAAATTGAGATTGGCGGTCTCTTTCAAACGGATAAATGCTAATATTAGTAACAATCAAACCATTTTTGAATAATGTGTGCAAACAGTATGAAGATATCTGACATTATAAAAATTCCGTAAGTAAGACGAATTTTAAAAACGAAGATCATCACAAAAGAATTCACAGCCTAATTGTATCAATTTAAATTAAACTCTGATTATCACTGAAACCCACGGAATAGGCCCAACCGATTTGAGCTATTATCAAAAAAATAAATTACTTTGAAATTTATGATAAAAGGAGTCCAGGTGAGTAGCTCTGAATATAAACTAATTACTAAAAATAATCAAAAAACTCTTACAATGAAAAATGGTCAAAAAGATCCAACTTGTCCAGCTAAGCAATGTAACTCAAAATATACCTCGTGAATGGAATAATACGCAACAAAACTAAATCGAAGGCAATAACTACTGGGAAGAAAAGGGCAAACATTCGGTTGAGGAACTTGATATTGATTACACAAAATACTTTATTTCTGTACTGAACTGTTGGCAGATTAATCTTTCGTGGGATTGATCTGTTGAAGAATCGAAATATTGTTTCAACAATGTCAAATGATGGAATCGTATTTTTTATGATTTCGAAAAAAGAAATATTTTGAGACGCTTTTAAAAACTGAATTATAAATCAAAACCTCATAGAGATGCCAAATTAATGGAAACAACTCGCAAAAACAATATTATATTTGAGTTTCCCTGTTCCCATGTCCAAAAAGAGACGATTATGAAAATTCAATATCAACATTTGAACTAAAAGTAATTATTTTAAAAAAAACTTGAAGAACTTGACGGTTTTTCAATGAATTCAGAGTTGTTCCAATATTTCACCTCGAAGATCATCGCCCATTCATTAAGAATTATCTAAATTGCCTAAAAAGTTACCTGAACTGAAATAATCAACATTGTCCAAATAAAATTCTTATAATTTTCATAATTGTAGTTTTTATAAATTTCGTTAATTATGTTTTTAGGAACTTTACAGTGATAATTTTTTTTACCTTTTTCCTGAAGGAAATAAATCAAATTTTTCACTCTCACTTTGAAAATAAGAGAAGAAACTGAAATTGGAGAAAATTTGATTGTTATTGGTAAATATCTATATTCTGGGCGAATAAGCTATAAATTTAAAAAAATGCATACAAATCCAAATTGAGACTCCATTCCATCATCAGCATATAAAATAGGATGATATTCGTTCTTCCCATTAAGCCAAACAATATCTGCTATTTCTATCGGAATTGAAGGATGAAGAGACGTGTTTTCGAGAAAGTTTAGGTTGATTAAGGAATTCCAATGATTATACGGCTTTGAAAAGTCGACACTTTCCAGTTGATACAGTTTTTTTGGTCTCAACTATATAACAAAACAAACTTGAACAGCATTCGATACTCTACGGGGTTTGGAATTGCATGATATGTCAGAGGAAGAGATGAGTAGTCCAATGGAATGGAGTTTAGCGGACTTTTTCCATCAGACAAAAGAAACACGTGTGCATACAACGTGCTGTTCATCCGCGTACTCAGTGGTAGCTTAACAAATATTTGCCTAAATATGAATTATATTGCAACTCTTCGAATGAAGAAGTAAAGTTGAAATCTTGGATGAGATACAAAAGCTTCATTTTCTTAGTGATGTAACTGGATTCGGAGATGTAAATATTAATCTAATTAAAATTATATTTTACTGATAAATTTGGATTTTTGTTGAGCATTGAATGCAAACAAAATCCGTCGTATTTTTCATCGCATTCTCTGTATTCGAGTTGGTTTTTCAGTATAAATATTAATATTAGTAGTAGAAAATGCTTTATAAAAAGACTTGTATACATTCAGAGAATTGTACGACGATTACAATATTGTTTCTATATATTTTTTGAATTTTTCCTAATTTAGAAATTTTTAGCGTATAGGAACATCATTGGATATTCCCTACAGATAGGATTCCATGTCCTTTACACAAAGATTACAGAAGGTAATTCGAATAAAATGATTTTTGACGACAAATAGGTTGGTACAGTATAGTACATTTTTATGCAGAGTTTTGCAATTTTATAAACTCTGCAATGTCTGTAAGTATATAAATAAAGGAACTGATCAATCAATCCTCACGTTAAACTATACCATTTTCAGTTCAATTCTGAACATTTTTTTATATCTATTTTGACTATGCGATATTCTATTTTGACATTTTTTAAATCTGTTTTGACAAAGCAATATTCATCATTGACAATGCGATAAGCAATATTGACATTTTTTGCATCAATTTTAACAATGCGATATTCAATTTTAACATTTTTTAAATCTATTTTAACATTGCAATATACATCTTTGACAATGGAATTAACAATATTAATTAACAACGTAATCATAGAATGAAATCATAGGCGTACAATTCCATTTTTTTCAACATTCCTGTAAAAATGTCGTATTTTCTCCCGCGTTAGATGTGTTATATAATAGTCCAAAGCAATTTGTAGTAATTGAGCTCGAAATTCGGTCAGAGTTCCATTTCCTGCTGCAAAAACATCATTACGGGGATTGTTGTGATTAGATAAATAAGTCTTTACTTCAGCCTTAAGAATGGAAAAACAGCCTTCGCATGGATTAAGTTGAGGAGAATATGGTGCATCAAATCTTCGTATAGTATGTTCTACTCGTATACCTTCAAACTTCCTTGTTTTTATGGATTGGAGCATTATCCATATAAATAATAAGTTCCTCTCCATAGATGTAAAATATGAAATCATAGAATATTAGCTTGGAAAGCATTTTTCAAACCATGATACCCTAATGCAATGATCGTCAATTATAACGTGATTGCGGAACCCTTTTATATTCACAACCAGGCTGGCGAACGTTCCAAGTCGCCTCAATTTGAAAAAAAGGTTCGTATTACTTGTAAAGGTCCTGGAGTTTTCGACATTGAATTTTAGTTACTGGAAAGCAAGGTTCTCTATGTAAATGAACCGGATGCAATTTCGTCATTTAGGACCGCCAATCACAAAATTGAAGACGTCATAACGAACAAAGCCTTCAGAACTAATTCTGAAAAACATAGTGTTCTAATTCGCTTTGCAATAGAAAAAAAAGTTTCATGCTGTTAGGCTGGTCACCAGCTCGATGGCCGAAGCTACGTTTCCAGTACGCATTGAACTCGAGATCAGACACTATCTATTGTGAATGGGTTAGAAAACTTAGATGTTATATTTGCCAAAAATTGGAATTAGTTCTGGAACTGCATCAATTGTGATTCATTCAGACATTTAACATACTAGAGGGATGCCCTTTTACCAAAGCCGCATCGATTAAGCAACATACCACTTTGAAAATAGATTGTTTTGAAGGCTAGTAGGCGCAAAGTCTTCTCTCTCCTGTGACTTTGGCAAGGTTTAATCATCTGATAATTGCCACGACCATCGAATAAACTATTTTTCCAAGAGATTTTCCTTTTCACCTCATTAATTGAGCATATCAACTCACTCCTGCAGAAAACTGGATCTTCTTATTTCACACAAAAGAGCATCAATTCATACTCCCATTGCAGAAGAGTCGACCAGCAACAATAACCGGAAGCTGGGATCACTTAATTAGTTAGTTTTGTCGCCTTTCTTTATGGTCTTGTGGTTTCTTAATGTGTACACGTGACATTATAGACTAAAGGCTTCCATTCTCGAACAAATGATGCTGATTCCATTAAATTACTTTCTAGATTGTTAACAAATACCGATGAATTCAAGTAAAAAGTGAAAACCAGTTGCATAGAATGCACGTCTGACAAAAATTATAGTGAGGGACCTAATAATTATTTATCTTGTTAACTATTCGGTGTTTAAAAATTAAAATTATCAGGCACCAGAGGGAGTCGAACCCTCGACCCTTGGTTTACAAGACCAATGCTCTACCACTGAGCTATAATGCCATTTTCTCGTAAAATTTAAATTTAATATTTACTATACACTTTCCTATTATGCCCCAGGAATTGTAAAAATGCACTAAATTTGAAAATTCATATAAATATTTTGCTTTAAAAAATTTAGCTATGAAAATATTTTTTAAAGTCTTAGTCTATTACGGTTTTACCGTTGACAAATTTAATAATGTTTCAGTCATTTTACGTGATTTTTTAATCGCATTATTATTTGACCACAAAAACTTTTAACAGACAAATATGTTTGCTAGATTACAGGTTTAATGATCCTTGATTCATGAGAAATTATCGTTTGTACGTTGTATCTCAAACATTTTGACAGTTCTCTAAACTTTACTCAACTATAATAATACTGCACTTTACGAAGAACCATATTAGCTATAGTTTTTCCCAGGCAAGACACGCACTTTATTTTAAGTAAAGAACGGTTATGATAACTAATCGATGAGGGAGAACAGAGGAATGCTCTTCACTTCTTTTTTTGTTGGTTGTGAGTCTTTTTTAGACGATCCTATTACCAGTTAGATGTTCACTGATGACGATGTCACTAATCAAGCCAAAGTAGATACGTGGAACCTTCCGCCGGAATGTACAGAAGCGAGATTCGAAATAGAGGTCATCAAACCTTTTGCCCGACACTCGTTATATCGCGACAATCGGTCGTTAATCAACTATGGCTTACAAAAAATTTGGTTAAAGAAATTAAAAACTGATCAAGTTTCAATATATACAAATTAAAATTTTAGAAACTAATAAATTATTTAGTTTTGTGGATATTTCTCATATGTCGAAGCAAATTTGATGAAACTGAAAACATTTTGTTGCATATTGCGCATTTATAAGGCTGCTCTCCTGTATGAGTTCGCAAATGTCGTTTCAAGTTGGCGAACCGAGGAAATATTTTGTTGCAAAAATGACAGAATGGTGGTTTCTTATTACGAAAATTGGGTATGTGTCCATTATTCGGATGATTAAAGTTTGTAATTTGATTGATTTGCTGTTGACTCTTCAAAAAGTTATCAATCCAGTTTGAAAAAAGTACATTTAATTCAAAATTCATAAAATTCCGTTGCGCCATTAACTGAATTGGATTTATCATTGGGATGGGCGGGTTTTGAAAAAGTAAATTATTTGGATAGACATTAAAATTGTTGCGAACGTTGTTGTTATCAATTTGGGTTTTGTTTAATTCATTTTGATTAATCAAATCTTTGTGGATATTTTCGATGCTAAAAGGATGTGTGAACTTATTTTCTTCTGCTTCCCTAGGAGTTTCCACAGAAACAGGGTTAAATTCTGATGATTTATTAGATTCGTATCTATGGGATCGCTTATGACGGCATAAATTTGAAAATTGAGTGTAACTTTTAAAACAAATCTAAAATGAATATAAAAACGGATTACATCACATCTATGTGGTTTGGTGCTTTCGTGGATGTTTTTGTGTTGTTTAAGTCCGCTGTTAGTGGAAAATGATTTCCCACATTCATCACATATTTTAACATTTTCGAATCTGAATTTAGTTCCTGATATTTCAGAATCCTAAGCCATTACCTTCAGAAGTTACTTTAACATTAACATCATTCTCTGAGTCATTCACACTAGAAATTACTCATTTTTTACCTTGGAATATCTCCGGTTGAACCATTCTCAATTACTTCGCTGTTAGTTTTTTCGACAACTAAAAATAACAAAAATAGTTATTTTTGATTATAATGTAAAAATATACTTATATTCGTGATTACATCATCAATTTTATTATCATCTTCTTCCATGAATCTAAAAAGTCCTTAAGGACGATAAAATACCAACATCCAAGATAAAAACGATAATTTTTCATTGAAAGCGTAAATTTAAATAAATTTAATAGTCCGTAATCAATTATTTTTGAAAGGAATAATGTTTGGTTAAATATTTTAGGCATTAATAAAGGGTTAAATTTAATTATAAAGGGTAGCCCGCTGATAAGACGTCAAATGGATGTCCAATATGTTATAAAGTCTATTATTGTGCCAAATATCAATTTCAGCATTGATAAACGAGCTCAATATACACTTAATTTAATTCGAAATATTTATCAATAAAAGGATTAGCAGGCTTTCTTCAGAAACAGAAACAAAGACATTAGCAGCAAAGCATACTTAAGCTGTTAAGAAACAGCCGCAGAGGATGACCAGTTTCAGGCGACGGGAAGATCATCTTCGTTCGCGAGGTTCACTGACTATCATTCAATCGCCTTTCCAATTTCGTTGGTGACTCTTTTACTCAATCTCCCAACCCCTTTAGAAATTTCGAAGGAGATTGGGAGGATAATTGGTGGTTTTCTCCTGAATATTGAATTAGGGATGTAACATTAATATTTAAATAGCTGATGAGATACCCGACATATTTTCCTGGAAAGTTGGAATTTCGATTCAATGTCTGATTTCAAAAAGTTAATGATCCGTGAAAATATGGGTAGCAGAAAATCATTGAAGCACAAGATGAAAGATTCAGAAGCATTTGTTGCTTAGAGCTCTGTAGAGGAGGAAAACGCGAAGAAACATGACGATGCACTTCTTTGCAGATTATTAATCATCTTTAGACAAAACTGCAAAGAGTATGCCCATAAATCATAGAAAGAATTAATCATTTTTTTGTCTAAGATAACACAAGTGTACTGAAAAGGGATGACTTTGATAAATTACTCTTTTTTAATCCAACATTATGCTTTAATTGATTTTATTTTCTTAAAGAGTATTAATATATCAATGTCACACTAACGAATTCTCATTTTTTAGAACAAATAAATATAACAATAAAAACCAATTGTGGTATAGAGATGATGTATTGTGTACTATGGCCGAGTAATTCAAAAAAGGTCAAATATAACTCAGATACTAAAAAGTAACTAATTGTCATAATTACTGTCATTGTATTGTTTTTAGAATAAAATTCAAAACGAAAATAAAATTTTGTCAATCTTTATTATTTCCAAATTAATTTTAAACGATAATGGAATTTTCCCAGTTGTCAAGGAAACCTAGATAAGTCAAATGCTTAAGAAGTTTATAAAATACTTTCTTTTTTATTTACATGAAAGTAATTCAAAATAAACAAAAAGGTCATACAGCGTCCGCCCTGACTGAATGGCTATTCCCTCTCTATACAATGAGGAAAATTGGCTCAAATAAACGACAGCGTTCACTGAGATCTACTGATCAGACTGAATAAAATTTTCGATTTTTTTGAAAAAATGATAGTACGAATGTACAAGAGCTCAAAAGGTTTTCGCAGCAAAAATAAACGCTACATAAATGTGGATGACATCATACTTGAGACACTTTAATGTTTCGGTCTTCCTACCTGCTTAGCAGTCATTAGAAGCACGCTCAGGAAGGTTGTTCGAAACAAAAGTGTCTGTGCATATCCAACATCCCAAAATAGGGACATCTCAGTCTTGAACGAAAATGTGATCTTTCTATTCGGTCGTTTTTTCACCGACGGGGTCGAGTACAGAGAGAAAAGCAGAAGCGTCCAAAGTCTATCTAACAACCTCGTTTAAGGCTTTATAGCTAGAGACCTTGCCAGCGCTCCTCTTGTAGTTAGTGAATTTAGTTCAAAAACGTTAATCTGCTCACAGAAAAAAATTATTGCATTAACGGCAGATTAAAGAGATTTCCTGCTGTGAAAAATCTACTTGTGATTGCGCAAGATGAGACACGACTTCGATTTTGTTGGGAGAATATTTCAAATTAATTCTATTAGTTTTAAACTATCCAATAAATCTTTCGAAAATATTGATTTCAAGATATTTAATGGTTTAGCTCAATCTGTTCTAAGTGATAAATATCATTGATTCAGTTTAACTAAATAAATTTAGCATATATCAGCTAAATAAAGTTAGTTGTTTTGATAAGGTTTTCATTATGCTCTGGCCTGCAGGCATTGAGCGCGTATGGTAGTAACTTTTTATGGTCGCGAACCTAATGTTCTGGAAGAGCCATCGCGTCATTCTAGGCTCACCCTTCCGCAGTCCTGCAAGCCACCTCCTTTTAACTCATCAAAAGGAGGGACAGCCGAGAATAGGGATGATTAATTGAGTCCATTTCCATATAGATCTTAAGAGGGAATGCACCCTCAATTAGTTATTTTGTTAAGTAATTATTCTAATGTGCTGATATTGAGTTAATGATGTTTTTTGTAGTGGGATATGAAGCTCAGTATGTGCGTATTTGGCATAAGTTCTTTCGATTTTGAGTCAGATAGGACCTAGATGCTAAATGACACTGACGTTGTTCAGAACTTAAGCTTTCCGCTGTCTCGTTCATTCTCACTAGAAGAAGGATGATAAAGGCTTTCATATGTTATAAGGAAGTAGATATTCCGTAGAATAGGGGCTACCTGATCATGGGAATTAACCACTTGGCTAACATATCTTAGGAATGCCTAAGGGGAATTAATAGTTAAAATTATAAATTTATATTTACTGACGATAACAAATTTCTTTTGTTGATATCTTTAGAATCCCAAAGAGAGAATCAAGCATTATAGACTTTCTCTATCTTTCGTTTCTACAAGACTCGTCCGTTATCTGTCTTTGAGATGTTCATGAGTAGGAACCATTTGGATAGATGATCTGGCGCTACCTCAAGCAGATACATGAGTGCTGCCCAGTCATTCCGAGACAAACTCCACATCATCAGCGTGCATGCACACTTTTATCCGAGGATATGTCGTCTAAAAATAAAAAAAATACGAAATACATTTTTAAATGCTTTATAGGTTTTACGATGTGTTTAGACCAGTGGTTCTCAACCTGGGGTCCGCGAAAGATTCCAGGCGGTCCGCGAGATACTTCTGAACCTTGATTTATTAGAGTATGTTTGTCAACAACCGAGCCTCAAATTGAAAAAAATACCTCAAAAAACAACATCAACCTTCTCATTAATTTTATTTTCTTTTTTAATAATAAATTGTGTTTTTAGAAAAGTAATAATTTATTGACAAAAAACTTGCAAAAGTATGTTGGGGGTCCGCGACCAAAAAAAGTTGAGAACCACTGGTTTAGACAATATTTCCACAGTTAATTACAATCTAACAATATGTCGTTTGTAAAGGATTAATCATCTAAATTTTTCTTTTTTGTTAATAAATCGTTTTCGCATAAATAAGCTAACAAAATTGCTGGGTATTAAGGAAGCCACTCAATTTAGACTTATGGGACAGTCAATGTACCACCATAATTTTGGTCATAATGCAGATCAGACATATGGGGGATTACTTACTCTAACAGTAAAATATGTTAGTTTGTAATAAGTGAGAATTTCTGGAAATATCGATAATATTTTGTGGAAATTACTATAACACGAGACTGTAGACTACAGTTAATCGAATAAACAAAACCATGCAATAAATTAAAAACCATTTAATATTTTGTCTAAAAAACATTAAATTTTCACCAAATCCACTTTGACAAATTTCGAATAATTTCTTATCCTTAGGTAACTAAACCGAATCAATCACATCAATAAAAACATTAACTTTCCAAAATCAACCTCAAACCAGAAAATCAACAATTGATAAAAATAAATATCAAAAATCAAATAAAAGAGACTAAGAAAGGTTAAATCCAAACTTCACACCCATGTTCTCAACAGTATCAATGAATGTACTTTTTGAGCAAGCATTACTCCCATCCGGAGGAGCTGAGTCAATAGCACCCCCCACCAGCTCACCAGGGATTGCCTATCGATCTCATGTTTTATCCTATCCAACAAACGGAGGGAACGCCTTATCAATCCTGGCCTCTTAAATAAAAGACTAGTTTTTTTTTAAATTGATTTAGTGAAACGAACAAAATATCATTTCGTTGATTCCTGGTACTAGTTTACTAAGACAGATATATCACATGAAACCATACTGATTAAACTGGAGAAGAAGCAGACAGAGTATACAATTAGGATCTTCGAATATGTAGTCAGTGAACAGCTGTTATGGGTATGATATCATAACCACTAAGCCATTTAAATAACAAAATTGGAATATTATACGAAGAAAGCTAGTTACCCCAGCCTCGCTACCTAGTAGACGTGGGTGGTCTTCAAACTACAATTGAGAAGAATAAAAAATAATTAAATTATTTATTAATTTTTTTAAATATATTAATAAATCTAACATATATGTCGTACGTGTCGTCAATCAAGTCTGAATATATATTTTATACGACATTGATAATCCAATGGATTTCTTTCGCGTGGGATTTTTACATATCTTACAGACAGGTAAACAAGCTTTTTTTAGTTGCTAGAAAAAAGTATATCAAAATACGCTGGAGATTTCGCCAGAACATAAAAACCTAGTAAAGAAAGATGTGTTTGATAATTCTCGCCTATATAAACTTGATCAGAGCTCATTTTCATTCTTTAAGATGATTTTCAATACACTTTTAATGACCGTAGAAACATTTGTCAATTTAGTTTGTTTGCATGACCGGTTTTTACCCGACCATGTGGTTTTATTCGAGAGAGATTGCAGAAAATTTTAGCAGAAGTGAAGTATGTGTCATTGTGCATTTTAGTACGTTGTAACCACCTTGTTTTTGTTTATAATAATGTTCCTACAAACTATCGTCTCATTGCCATTCTCATACTATTCCAATTTTGTTATCGAAGAAAAACATGGATTCAACAAGCAGGTTAGCCATGTCAATACTAATTACTTTTTTAAACTTCAAAATATTATTTAAATTTATTATTTTATTTTACGACATCAAATATTATTTTTATATTTTTAAGTTTTAAATTTTTAAAATTTTAGACTTTTGGATTTTTTCTTAAGGATAAATTAAAATCTTTTACGCTTACTGTAACATTGGGAATCCCTGTCGCACTGGTCTGTGTTTACATTATCAAGCAAACAGGAGATTCGTTTGTATTTTACCTTTCAGTGTTTGTTTTCGCTTTCAATTTGGTTTTGATTATTTTCTAATTTAGTTTATTTTCTACATTTATGGAGAGTTCATTGCACCTTTATTCGACAAATTTACCGAACTTCCACAATCTGAGCTAAGAACCCGGATCGAAAATTTGGCTTCTTCTCTTAATTTTCCTCTTCATCAACTTTTTGTTTTAGAAGGTTTTGTTAAAGCGAATTTTTAGGTTCCAAAAGGTCTGCTCACAGTAACGCTTATGTCACTGGATTTTTAAATAAGAAAAAAATAGTTTTGTATGACACTTTAATTGGAGACAACGAAGTTATATTTTGTGTCACAATCCTAGGGAAATTCAGAATCTGAGGAAACTAAATTTCCTAAAGAAACCGATAAAGTCACAAATGATGAAATCATTGCAATCCTGGCACATGAATTGGGTCACTGGAAGAACTGGGATATCTTCAAATTGTTTTTTGTCTTGCAAGTAATCTGTATCTGTTATTTTTCCAGATCGAGTTGTCTGTGATGTTTTACTGCAGTGGATATTTCCAAAATGAACCAAATTTTTACAAAGCTTTCGGATTTGCTAGTAAAAACGTGCCTGAAATGCCCACTATTGTGGGTTTAATTTTGAGCGTTAGTCTTGTTATATCGCCGATTCAAATTGTTCTCAATCTCGTGACTATCACTCTTTCGAGATACAATGAGCTCCAGGCTGATCGATTTTCGGCGAATATGGGATTTGGACCGTACCTTCAGTCCGGACTTATTAAGCTATACAGAAATAATCTATCTTTTATATACGACGATTGGCTGTATGCTAAAGTGACTTATACACATCCTCCTTTGATTGAGAGATTGGATGCTCTTATTAGAGACTCAAAGAAGACTGAATAATTTAGTTACTGGGTGTTACGAGTTTGAATTTAATTTTGGTTATCAACTGAATATTTCACATAGAATTTTATAGAATGTGGTAGCTGAAAAATCAAATGTGGTAGCTGAAAATTCTTATAAAAGTTAAGAATAAACCAACTTCCGATTTAAGTTTTTTAATAATTTCGTGATTAAGACTAAGGAACTGTGAAGCCTTTTTAAAAATAAAATAAACAAAAAAGTCATGAACGGGGTTGAGCAATTTCTTGGGGAGATTTTTTGTGTAGAAGTCTGTTGACAGGCATCTACAGTTTTCTATTATTTTCCTTAACTCAACATCAGAGCTTTTTTAATAAAGTTTTTAGTGTTTTAGAAGATATAATCGCTTATTTATACACTTACTTTGTATTTTCGACGTTTAGAAGCATGGACTTATTTCATAGATTTGTTAACAAGATAAAATTTCAGTTTTATTGTCAAGAAATTAAAAGCCATAAGCTAATCATTAGGGTTAGGTTATTGAGTGTTGAGGCTAAAATTTATTTTTATTACCCCAGAATCACTGGGTCAAAGAGAAAGAAATAAAAGTTCTCATCTAACTAAGTGATCTCAAACGGACAAAAAAAAGGACGAGTCCGGCGGGATCGAGAATTTTGAATAGCTCTTCTCATTGGACATAGCATCGGCTCAAAATTTCTGCATGATTTTAAATATTTCGATAGTGTATGAAATAGAGGGCACCTCGGTAAACTAGCCTTTTTTAAGAGTTTCCGTTGTAATTCGATTAAAAAATTTTCAATGGGCTTGTTTTTGTGTTCTGGTCCAATTAACCTTATTGCAGTCTCCTTGAATGCAAATAATTTCAATGAGGAGGATCGTGAAATCTGCATTGCCCACAAAGGACTTGCATACGTCATAGTGGATCGGATAAATTGTTCATAAATCGTGGTAAGGCCACCAGTTTGGTCTCTAATTGTTATTGAGAGCACTTTTAAAATTCTCATTTTCTTCACAGCAGAATTTACTTTGTTCTCAACATGTCGGATAAAGGTGAGTCCGTGATCAAAGGTGACTCACAGAATCTTCGGTGTTTTGTTAATAGAAATAGCCTCGTTCTTCATAAAGATTTTAGTTCGACACAGAGCTGTCTTTTGTAGGTGGTAAACAGCGTGACAGAAAACTTTGGTGCTGATGTGTGAGTCTCCGCTTCGAGAGCCATAGTTCCAGCTTGTCAAGCATTTGTTGAGCGGACTGAGTCGCTGATTGAATGCTTCTGTCCTTGGAGGCAAAAATGATATCGTCGGCATAGAGAGGATTAGGCAGTTTTCATTACAGGTTTGTGGCATGTCGTTTATGTAGAGATCGAAAAGTTGGGGTGATTGTGGGAGCCTTGAGGTACTCCATTTGGGAAAGTAGAGAGATCTTGATTTGATGTTGTCGCAGAGTACTTGTGCTCGTCTCCATTTAGAAGTTTTCAAGCCAAAGTTTCAGTTCGGATTAATGTTGGTTTCAAATATTTTCTTTATAAGGAGTTTCCTAAAGACTGAGTCGAACGCTTTTGTGATGTCCATGGATATAAGTACTGTCCTATGATGGGGTTTAGGGGAGTTAAATCTATCCGTAATAATTGTGTGAGGTTGTAAGGTGCGTTGTGTCGAATGGTTACCCGGAATCCGTGCTGGGTCGAGGTATTGAAATTGAGTCTTGTAATTTTTTCAGAACAAGCCTTTCAAGGATCCTTGAGACCGGACTCAGAATAGATATTGGGCGGTAGGAAGATGGTTCATTATAGGTTTGTTGGGTTTTTAATAGGTTAATTAAGACTTCTTCCATATTTCAGGATTGTATTTGTGTTAATGGATAGGTTGAATATATAGGCAAATAATTCCAGGGATCGATGGCCTAGGTCCTTCAGTTCACATGTGGTTATGTTGTCTGGTCCTTTGGCCTCTGAGTAGTTGGCTTGGATATGGCTCTGCGAACATCCTGATAGCAATATGGATCCAGTCATCGGGGCGTTTCGGTTCAATCTTTTTCAGGAATACTTGGTGTTCTTTTGATAACTTCTTGTAGGAGATAGACGTATAATATGTATCAGTGTCTGGTTTTATGGTAGACTTCCGACTTTTCTTTCTGGGAGGATCTTTTGATGTTCTTGATCCACTTCCAGACTCTCTGCATTGGGGGGGGTTTGGAGAGAGCATTTTGATAGTCTCGTCCATCTAAAATATAGTGATTCAAAAAAACATTAACTTTGAGAGAGACTCGGGTCAGATGTTGTGGCCTAGTGGTCTAGTGGTATGATTCCCGCTTTGGGAGCGGGAGGTCCCGGGTTCAATTCCCGGCTGGGCCCATGATTTTTTGGTAGATTATAATTGTCTTGTAGATTATCAGTTTAAGATTTAAATGATAATTTTGCTGAAAAAGTCGATTTGCCGTTTCATATTTACGAATTTCCACGAACAGTTTGATAATCCACTTACTCCTTTAAAATATGCTCCCATTTATGATTATAAATGACTCAATGAAGGCACTTTTGGATTCTTTTGAAATGCCATCTAACCATTTATCAGGACGATTAACATAAGTGAATTCTTTAACAGTTTGTTTACGCAAACACCTTTAACGGTCTCCACGTGAGATCTCAATGCTTACTTATACGAGACCGGACAGGCAGAGTTATCATTTTTTCCCTTAATTTTCACTTGCTAACGACGGGACAGATCAGGTCCGCCTCGTGTTCTAGTCCACTTCAGTTTCTCCTCCGTATCCTTTCGGATCTTGGAACGTCAATCTATGATAGTTACATTTTTGCTATCCACCAGGTTTCCTTCACTTGAAGAAACGGGGAGTAAATAAATTAACAGTTTGCGTCACCAAAACCTTTAGACAAGATATTTTGGAGACTTCTTATTCTTAAAAAAGTTACATCTCAAAAAATAAAAATTCTTAAGACCTGCTTTGAAGTTTGAGCGAGAATGAATTCAGTCACGTATTAAATAATATTTCTGTACATGCCGGCACGAAGTAGAGGGTCCTGGAAAAGGCTGATAGAGAGGATGGCTAGAAAATACGGCACAAGGGAGGCTTGATTAATTTTATGACTTCTCGGGAGTGCTTTAAATAAAAAATAACATGCCGTGCACACGACGTTCTGTCACATGCCGTGCCAGCACTACGAAACCTCGGACTTGAGATAAACATAAAGAAATCGGAGCTAATAAATATCACATACTCGGAGAGTGATTTCATCAACGTGGTCGAGTCTTTCAACTCGGTACTACCTGGAATTACTGTCGTACCCAGGAGCGGACATACTTTCTTGGGTGCCCATTTGACGAAAAGGAACTGCGGAGCCATCTACAAACAAAAGAGGATGAACTCTCCAGAGTCACGGATAAACTTTCCTTACTCGATGGTCATACAGCGTTTTCCTTTTGAAGAATAGCATCGGCTTGCCCAAACTCCTATGTGCTCTCCGATGTTCTTCCTGCTTCAAACATCGTGACATCCTCCTGTCACTGGATAGGACATTGAGAAAATCGGCTGAATTACTTCTAAACATCCAGTTTGATGCGCCGAGTTGGAACCAATGCAAGCTTCCTACACGCCTCGGAGGAACGGGTCTCAGGTCGGCGCTGGAGATCGCCTATCCAGCATATGTGTCATCGCTCTCAAGTGGAAGCCTTTTGGTCCAAGAAATCCTACGTATTACAACCGGACTCTCTTGGGAAAAAGTCTTCGACGAAGCTCGTTGCGAATGGTGTGAAACTGGTTTGGATATGCCGAACGATCCTTCGAGGCAACGTGACTGGGATGATATTTACTCCAAGAATATCTTCGACGTGCTAAAGTCTGAGGCCAACCAGCATCGTCTTGCATGCCTCGTGTCCGCCGCCAACCATGGGAGCGGAGCGTGGCTGGATGCACTCCCGTCTTCCTCCCTGGGGACCCTATTGGACGATGACTGTATTCGGATTGGAATCGCACAACGCCTGGGAGCTGATGTTTGCGTCGAACACCAATGTCGCTGTGGAGGGATCGTCGATGCCAAAGGGCTGCATCCGCTCTCGTGCAAAAGGAGTGCGGGCAGAGCACCCGCCATGCTGCTATGAACAACATTGTTTGCGAGCTCTTGAAGCGGCAGGCTTCCCGGCAGTATTGGAACCTGTGGGATTGGACCGCGGAGATGGGAAAAGACCGGATGGGTTAACTGTCTTTCCGTTCACTGAGGGAAAATCGCTCGTATGGGACTGCACTGTTGTGGATTCTTTCTCGAACTCGATGATGCTCAGCTCGGCGCAGTCTGCTGGATCGGCAGCCGATCTGGCCGAAAAAATCAAGATTAAAAAATATGGCGAAATTGGAGACCGCTACCGTTTTGTACCGATAGCAATCGAGACGTCTGGTGCGGCTGGAAGTATTACAGCCTCTTTCCTAAAGGAAATCGGGGAAAATTGGCCCACCGCAAGAAAGACGTGCGGGAAGCGGTCTGGCTGAGGCAAAGAATTGGTATCGCTGTTATTCGCGGAAACGCTTACTCCGTGATGTCAGCAGCCGCTCTCGCCCATAGTTAATAAATAATATTTTATTGTTAATAAATTTTTGTTCTATTAAATAATATTAAATTAGAAAAACAATTCTGACAGGTAAAATAAAATTCTCAGTTCCTTTATTCGAATCTTCGTGCTTTTGACGTCACCAGAGTTGGTAAATTAATCCATGCTCACGGATAATAGTTGGACATGGAGTATCATCCATGATGGAAATTGGTAGCAATAAACATGAAATCAATTTAACGAACAAATCAGAACAATTGAAATTAAGAAATTGATATTCAATAATGTTAAAAAAAATATAAAAAAGATGGTTTATTAAAAAGGAAAGAAAAGTCGCATAGGCGGTGAAAGTCGAATCAAATCAAATTAATCACAAATTTAGTGACAAATAATCACACAATCCGACCCTCATTCACCAAAGAAGCACTGCTCAATACTTCCGCGACTACCACAGTTGGTCTTCCTGGTCTTTCGAAGGGACCTCAATAACTCTAACATTTTCCTCTATTCTAGCAGTGCGCGGTCCATTCTGAACTACACCAATAATCCAAGCATGGTGGTATCCTTCGTGCTTCTGTAGATCTTTGCAGAATGCAGCCGCCTGCTGCTGAGGTAAAATTATCAAAAGTCCCCCTATTCCAATTAGTCAACTCAATACCTGAGGTCTCAGGACAGCGTCCATGCAAGAGTGGAAAATGATTACCACATGCTTTATTGATAGAGTGTAATCTGGCAATAACAGGAATGTTGTAAATTAGAAAAGATACTGGATTGATCTGACACCGAGCCAAATTTTCCGCGTGCCCAAGTAAACCAAAACCGGTGACGTCAGTGGCTCCATGTGCGTTGTAGCGCCTCATAAGAATGGCAGCCTCTCGATTGAGTCTAGTCATAGAGTCAATAGCCCGTTTATATGCCTTGATGACGTCACTTTGTCTTGCAGTTCCTTTAATTTTGTTCCATTTATCAGGACGATTGAGCCACAAATAGAGATTCACTGCGATTTGAGTCCCCAGAGGTTTTGTAAGGACCAAAACATCTCCTTCAACAGCGTTATTAGGTCTAAAATAATTTAAAACATAAAAAAATAACAAATCAGAATAAAAAATAGAATATATTAAAGATAAATAAAAATAAATTTTAAATAGAATAAATTCAAATTTTACAATAAATAGTCGCTACAGATGGCTGAAGCTGTTCCTCCAATCATCATCCAAGGATTGAATGTAACATTACCACCGGAGATTTCAGCTCCCGCTAATTTAGCTTGGTCCTAAGATGATTAAAATCCTAACAGCGAATCCCTTCTGAATTAGTTCTACCACAATCCTTCTCTCTTCTCCAACCAGCATAGTGCTCACGCCGATGATCATTTGTAAGCTATCACAATGAACAATTCCCATAGCGTACAAATCACTCAAAACATTTGTGCAAGTAATTTTTCCCTGAAATTGACATTCACGGAAAACCATGATGTAAGGATCGTCCACGTTAGGGTAAAAGAAGTCAGTTGTTTGGACGAGGTTAAGGCCACCAAATTTGAGAGGAATCACACAGCAGTCCATTCCAATTCCGATTGAAGCTTTGGGGGATATATTAGATTGACTCTGAACGTCAGCAATAGACGGCTTAAGCCCCTCCAGCAGTCTGAGCAGGACTGACTGGGGGACTTTACATCCTCATCCTTTAAGTTCTGTAAATTTGGTGAGAGCAAAATCCCTCCTTAGTCCGTAAATAGTGGGATCAAATCCAACTTCGTATCTTTCCTAAAAATTAAGCTAACCAAAAAAACCATAAGAAAAACAATGTATAATTTTATTCGAAAATATTTATAATTATTAATTAAAAACTTATTTAATTAAAAAAATTAAAATTATTTCCAAAGACCAAAGGTAACCAAACTAACTAACTTCGATCCTGACTCGCTCCAGCATTCCAGAACTTGTCACCAGGTAACGACGTTGTCTCCGGGGAAAAATTGTTAAATTCTCTTGATGCCGGCTAAGTAAGGCGCCTCTCAGTAAGGTGGATCCAGTGACGTCATCGGAAGAAAGAAAATACAACTACCCATGTAGCACCAATGACAAACTATCCACGTAGAACCACATGGTGCCACGCGATAAATGATTCTCTAATATAATTTTATTTTAAAATCTTAGCAATTTAAATAGGTTTAAGTTTTTTTGTAGACGATCCGGTTCTGCATTAGACGTTCACTGATGACGGTGTCACTATTCAAACCAAAGCATCATAGATGCGTGGAACATTCAGCCAGAGTATACAGCCACGAGATTCGAACTAGGGGTCATCAGACCTTTTTGCCCGGCACTCGTTACACTTCTCCATGTTTCTACCTACGTTGATAATAAAGTAATTGCAGTCGCTGGAGGGGTTAACTATAAAAAACAACATATGTCTACTCTATATAGAATAAATTCTTTTACATCACGCAGAAATTACGTATTCATTTTTTTAATAATTATCAAATTGTTTTTATACCATAGTCATATTTCTGTAGTATTTCTCAATTTGCTAGCATACTTTCTTGATCTATCTAGAAATTCAACAAAATTGCTTACTTCTTCGCTTTCGTAGCAGTTCTAAAAATTATAGATCAGAAATTAGATGAATACTGTATATACATATAATATAATATTGCCCTGAAATATGCACCATCGCACTTTCCGAGGAGCCATATCAGCTATCGCTCCCCTTATCCACCAGGTTTCCTTCACTTGAAGGAAATATACATATTGGATTGCTGGTTGGTTGAAGTTTCTGTTTTGTTCGTCTGTTCCTCCTCTCTCTTCCTATTAGAGTGGCTTCATGTGATCCATCTGTCTAGGTGGCACCCAGTGCCAGGCCGGCACGAAAAAGGATCATTTGCTCTCCCCCAATTTACTGTAAAGGTTTCCACAACTGCAACTATGGACGTCTTTTATTCTTTATGTTGATTCCGGGTGGACTCTGTTTCTCTAAAAGTGGAAACTGGATACACTTAATTAGTTGTTACTTTAACTTCTTTCTCGGTGTATCTAGTGTTAATAAATAAATCGCTCTCCTTAGGCAGAATACACACTTTATTTAAGCAAAGAACAGTTATCATAGCTAATCGATGAGGGAGAATCAAGGAATTCTCTTCACTTTGTTTTTTCTTTTTCCTGGGTGTATCAATTTTGAAAGCAAATGGGTTAACAATTTATGTATCAGAAATTTTAATATTTCCAATTGAAAACTATTCATCAAATGAAGGTTTTAAGTCTTCAAGATGATTGTTGATTTCTGTTTTAATTATTTTATCAAAAGTCGAGTTGGATTCAAATAGCGATTTCATCAAGTGCTAGAAAATTGGCAAAATTATTGTGCACAACAGTTTATTCTTGAAGGCACGTAGATTGCCAGAAGCATTAATAATGCTCACCCCTTTCACTTGATTTGAAAGAACCAACCGGATAAGATGATTGAAAATGTCGCCAAATATGGCAAAAAAATATTGAGAATTATTATTAAGAGAGACCATTGGACTCTGAAAGGCAGTGATAGAAAGCAGAGGAAAGTGCATTTTTAAAGAGACAGGCATGCCAAGGGAAACGGCCCCACTCAGCTTGCATGACAATGTTATATTATGGTTGTTATGCTACGTTTATCTAACACAATCCCCGGACATTCATGGGGACAATTGCGGGAAATTGTGGAATCGCTGGTAGACCACTCGAGAAGAGACCGAAAATTGAGGTTTTTAATATATATTAGGGGATGTAACTTGTATTGATACCCTTTCCTTGACGAATGTGATTTTCACTTCGAATTCAGACTATCTTGTCCCTAACTCTGCCGAATGGGGGAAGCTGGAGAAATATTCTACGCTTAGGGATCATTTCCGTTTCGTTCCAATTGAGTATGTGTTTTCTGTCACCAGAGCTGTTCTCCATGAGATTAGAACCGTATTCTCGTCAAGGCTAGGAGATCCTCGGGAAATGTGTTGGTTTCACGAATGTCTCGGAATTGCCATCGATCGCGGCAAGTCCCACCATTCCTTCGCAGATTGTGTAATATTCGCTTTTTTTGTTCAACAATTTTTTGTCAATATATTATGAAGATGAAGTAGAAAAGACATCGTAACCAGGCAATGACTATCAGCTTTCTCCATACAACTTTCATCCTCACGTGTTTCTGTAGTTCATAGAAGTCGGCGTAATCTTGACTCAGAGTGGAGCGTAGTTCTCTGCCTTCAACGGAAGCTCAAAGTCTTGCTGTGATTGAAAATATCTTCCATAATGAGGTTACATGATGTCACCAGCGAGATTTTATCTCCAAAAGCGCTGACAAAAGGTTAGATATCAAGCACAAGGCTATTGAACAGAGGGAACCCTTTACATGGGATTCAATATGCGCAGAAATATCGAACGCAAATCCATTCAAAATAGCAGGTGTTCGAGATCTAGGGATTCTGGAAGAAGATATTGAGGGGAGGAAATAACATTTACATCGTAATTGACACAATATTTCATAGACTAATATACTCGTATAGTTCTTAAGTCTCGTGCTTTTTATTTTGGCACATTTCCTGTCAGACAGTGGACCCCACCACCAAAGTGTGAGTCACTCAGCACAACCCAGACCGAATTCAGCACATGTTAAATATATCCTCTCTTTAATCACAGCTCGGACTTCTGGAAGACGGTTCGTTTTCGACTTTGTCGCAACCGAAAAGTCAGTTATTCAGGATCATAATTGCTATCCATCTTGCCATCGGAGCTTGATAGCAAAAAATACAACCAAGAAAAAGAATCAAAATAAATGATATAAAAGAAATTAAAATAAAATGGCCAGCTTGCTGGTCGTTGTGGTGCCTACTGCCCTTGTACTGTGTGCCTAGACATGATTGCTTAACGAAGGTTTTGTGATCAGGTTGGTATAATGAGGACTGTAATGGCTCAGGACGGAAACGTAGCAGGCAAAAGGTCCCTGGTGGGCTTGTATGGGGATTACAGTAATGGTGCTTCAACTTTTTCTTAGTTCGAATCTCACAATTGTATTTATTTTTTTCTTTTTTATTTTGCTAAAACATTTTTTTATAATGAAATAAAATAAAAATGTTTAGTAAAACTAGAAATCATATTAAATTTTTTCATTCCACTAAAATAATTGATTGATCTGTGAATTTAAAATTTTGCTCATCGGAAGCCGTTGGTCCAATGACAGCTGAGTTCTTGCGAGAACTCGGAGGATTGCTTGCCAGAAAGAAAAGGGATCAACGAGAAGGGTTATGGCTAAGACAAAAGATTGGAATAGCCATACTCCGAGGGAACTCGTTCGCAATCCACGCAGCAGGCTTCCTAACTGACATTAGTTTAATTGTTAAAAAAATTATTTTGTTTTAAAAAAATTTTTTGAATTTAAACAAACATTTATTAGATCACCTATGTTGTTACAAATTTTTTCCTTATATAAAAATTGACGTGACTATTCAGTAGATTGATGTTGTGGTTAACGGATAGTTGTCACTCACTTGGAATCTTCAGCATTTGAATTTTTAAGAAAAATAAATTTTCAATTTATAAAATTGCAGACTATTTCAGGGGCATATATTATAATGTTTCTATTAGCACTCCGAGAGCATTTTTCGCATCAGTTTTTTCATACGTACTTTGGCTTTCCTTCTTTAATAAAATGATTAATAATCAAAAATTGAATTATCTTAAATTGTTCTGTTTGCTAAAAACTCTTGTCTAGAATTCCAACACTAATATACCCAGATTAGCGAGATTTGAACTTTGATAATTTCAATTTTATATTAAATCTTGCGAGATAATAAAAGAAAAACTAAAAACCAGTGAATTAGATATTTTTGGTTCGATGACCACAACATTTTCCATGGAAAATTAACGTGATGTGATGTTAGTTAGCTTAATTTTTCAGTATCGACAAAAAAGCCATATTTACCTTAGAACCAATTAAAACTTAATCATGCCCAAATTAAGAGTGTATTGATTATTTAAACCAAGAATCACCACCACTATTAATAGGGGAAGGATGATTCTGATTTCTGTCAGTTTTTTATTAAAATTTGAATCTTCATCTTTGCCCGGTTTAGTTCCAAGGATTCCATGTATTTTTTACATGTTCATGCCAACTAGTTGCATGCAGGCAATTAATAAAAAGCAGATTTTATTATTAATACATAAATATCAGAAAATTAATAACTAAATAATAATCCCCTAGTACTTTTCAGGCAGTATTTTCGAACCTTTTTTACAGTCTCCATTAGGTGATTCCAGCTTCTTTAGTAGCCTTCTCAACTTTTTTCGATATTACTCCCGCAAATTAACACACTTTCTATAAACTCGGGAAACACGAAACACGCCGATACTTCCGGGGTATCATTTGAGCGCCCGTTCTTTTCAGAAGAATCTCTTATTGTGTTAGCCGTGAAATGATAATCAAGAAGCATTGAAAGGTTTTTGTAGCTTACGAGTAAGTTGGCGATCTTCTTTAGGTTAGTTTTAGATATGCCCGTACACCATGCAGCGCATCCATAGCTAATCGTTGGTTGCCGTGTATTGGGTGCAATGTGAGTTTTTTGATAGATGCAGCAACTTCCATAGTGACACACCAAATTTATTATTATTATTATAGGCACGTACGTAATGCCAAGATCATGACAAAGCATGTGCAACATGAAAAGTTAACAATCTAATTAACGTCGCCCATCTTGTCGATCCGTTGTCATGTTCCGTAGCATATCAAGATCATCCCATCTAAACACACCAAATTTAAAATTCTTAATAATCTAAAATATTTAAAATAATTATTCGATAATAAAATATAAATAAATTAGCTTGTTTTGAATGTGCGTTTAGCTGGTTGTCATATTACATAATTAACTGATATTAGAATTGAGATGGGGAAAAAGTTAAAATCTAAAAGAATCGGGAAAGACAAATTGAAAAAAGTCTACAATTCAACGAAACCCATAATGTCAAAGGCATTATTCTTTTAATAATTAGATTCGAAATCCTTAGATTCTGAAATTTTGCATAGAAAGTCTCAAAGAGATTCAATTTTAACTTGGATTAAAGAAAAAACTGCCAACAAAAATTCGTCCTTCATGTATGTTTTCGGTCTCCTGGAACTGGAAAAACTGCTTTACTTAAATCTTTAATCGACAAGGTGTTACTAACACAATAATTCCCTCTAAGTGTCACTATATAAACTGCATGCAAATCAACACGTTCAAAATACTTGCTGATAATATAAATAAAGTTATTAAATTGAATGATGGCAAAAAAATCAAAAATATTAAGTCAAACGATGATAATGATTCCCAGAATTTCATTTTTGTTCTCGATGAAATTCAGCAATGCATGATTCCACAAATCTTAGAAAACTTTGTCTCCAAAAACCTACTCTGAGCCTCTTCTTATCATTGGCGCGGCAAACTGCCTATCTCCCCACTGTCTCATTCAGCCTGAAAATACAGTTGCCTTCCCTCCATATTCCTCCAGTGAATTACTTGACATTTTAACTACCAAATTAGCCCAATTTGACGATTCCTTCACACTTGAGCTAATTTCAAAGAAGATTGCTGGAACTTGCGGCGATGTACGGAAAGCAATAAATCTGTCAAAAACTGTCTTGGAAGCTACTTTTAACATGAAGGATTCTCCACGTGAACGATGACGAAGATTTTGTCCATTATTGGCCAGTCTAACCAGTTCACAACTCCAATGGATGATTCCATGCCTTTACAGCAAAAGATTATTGCCTGTACCCTTATAGGGATCAGTGAGAAGTCGACTAATATAGGCAAAGTAGTGTTTTTCTAACTTAGTAGTTATATGACGAGTATTGTGCAGTCTGTAAGCGAAAAAAACTTCCTGTGGTTGATTTTTAGCACATTTATTAGTTCTTGTGATCTTATGAGTTCTAATGGGATTGTAAAATTGGTGACAAATAAAAATATCCGGTTTTTCTAAGGTAGAACTGGTTTTGGCATTTCAGGTTTCCTTGAGTGTGGATGAAACTGATATTCGACGTGTTTTGAGTGAAAATGAACTTCTCACTTCTATTTTAAATAATACATGATTGTCTTCATTTTAGACGTTGTATTTATTTTAATGTAATTTAACTTTTTTAATATTTGTTACTAATTGACTGTGTTGCTATTTTTGACTGAGCAGAAGGACGGATTCCTTCGTTTCATGCGACCTCCTTCAGAGTCAGCTAATGTCTGTTCAGTTGATGGATAGGCCCAGACGTTAAAGTGTTGAAAGCATGGTTACCTCTATGATGGTGTAACGTTTGTTCACCTCGAAAAAAAAACTCTGTAGTATTTTTGTCATACAATTTCTTTAAATAACTCGGGAATCTAATCTCGACCTGCTCAAAGGACCTTCGCAAGAATTATCTATTCACGTGGTCTAATAGCTGTCTAATAATTCATATATCGCACTTGAATGGTATTAAGGATTTTTATTCTAATTCGTATGTCAATTTTATATTATATCATCTTGATCTATCAAAAGCTTAGCAAACTTGTTTCCTTCTTTGTTTTTACACCTTAAATGTCATAGACCAAGAGTTGACCATGTTGATACGGTTTCGTTCCTTGACCAGAGCATTGTAAACAACATATCTTTTAATGAAAGCCATTTTTCTTGCTTCCAGGATGACTTTGTTGACGTAGGCGACCACAATATCAAGGAAGGTAAAGTTTTTTTTGGGCATTGTCCTTTTATCCGTGATTTAATAATAATTTACTAAATTTTAAATAAAAAAATATTATATTTAAAACAAACTTTAAAAACTCTTGTGTGTTAATCACTTTCCGTTTGGTTGAGTTAGTGACGTGGCTCTTTAAATGCAGTCTGAAAAATACAAGATTCAATGGGATGGCCTCAACCTACTCTCGTTTAATGTCAGGGGGATCTCGAAGACATGGATGAGGAAAACACTGTGCGATGATTTAGACAAGTACCGCGTCTCTATCGGATGTCTGCAAGAAACGAAGGTCTCTGATGGATGCTGTGAACACTATGGAACCTATAAACTTATTCTCTTCCCTAGTGAATCGAAACATTACGGACAAGGTTTCCCAGTTGGTGACCATCTTGTTCCTCGAATACATCAATTTTGGAAAGTCAACGACAGGATTAGTGTTCTGCAAATTAGGATGAATGACATGTGCCCTTCCAAAAGCTACATGACAGTCATTAACGTGTATGCTCCACATAGTGGCAGATTTTTGAAAAATCCTGAGGAACTGGATGACTTCTACTGTCAACTATTGAGGACGTACTCGGAATACGAATCTTCGTCGTTGATATTTATTGCCGGGGACTTTAACGCTAAAGTTGGGATGCGACGCAGTGGAGAGGAATCGTTCATCGGCAGGCATGGACGGGGGTGGAGAAACACCCCGGGAACACTACTGGCCAATTTCTGTCAAGCGAATGATCTTTTCATAGGAAACACTGCCTTTATGCACCCAGCTCGCCACAGGAGCACATGGACTGGCCATAGAACGAACTCGGAAAACAAAAGTGTCAATATTTATAATCAAATTGATTACATCATTTGTCGGACCAAGGACAAACACCTACTGAATGATGCCCGTTCTTATGGAGGGTCGATGATAAATAGTGACCATAAAATGGTTATTGGCAAGTTCTCCTTGAAGAAATACTACATTGGTAGGAAGAACCTGAGTCTAAGCAAAACGCTACCACCTTACCATACCCATGTATATATGACTGAGAAGCTCTGGTCTCAGCCGCTGCTGGTGACAAACTACCAAAAACATATAGAGAACCACCTATATACATTACCAGCTAATATGACTATACAAGACCTATGGGATCAGACCAAAAGCATTATTTGCCTTGCCGCAAACACCCACCTTGGAGTGAGACGGCAGACAACCGGAAATATGTCACTTGGCCATCCAGACTCCTTATTACTGGCAAAACAACAACGAGAAATATGGATACAGAGTCTAAACACGACGGATATACATATCAAAAACAAACTACGAACTGAACGAAATATTATCAAGAGAAGAATCATGAAGCTTAATAATGAACACTCGAAGGATGTCTTCCTATCACATCTTAGAGAGCTGGAGCAACTAAAGGACAATGCACAAATGTTCGCTGCAGTCCGACTAATGCGAGGAAAGAAAAAAGCGACAGTACATGTTATGGATGGGAAGGGGAAACTTATCTTAAAACCAGACGAACAGATCGAATTGATTGCTGCCCATTTTGAAAAACTGTTCAATGCGAACGGCCAAGAACTGGCCCCTTTCATCGGAGAACCGCGGATGCTGGAAACAATTATCACATCTAAGGAAGTTCAGAGTGCGTGCAGTAAGCTAAAGAATCACAGGAGCGCTGGACCAGACAACATCCCTCCCGAACTGCTGAAATATGGACCTATGCGTCTATTCGAAACCATTGCGACATTGTTAAATGGAATGTTTACATCCAACTCTGTCCTACCACTGGGGAAAGGGACATTGATACCTATACAAAAGCCTAACAAACCAAAGGGACCACTAGAAAGCCTACGCCCAGTCATATTGTTAAACACATTACGAAAAGTTCTTGCATCTGTTGCTTTGGACCGCTTAAAACATCCTGCAGGAAATTACCTATCAGCATGCCATAGTGGATTTCGTGAAGGAAGTCGACAGCGGACATTCTGTGGAGCCACAGGTGGCGGTGTGCAACGGCTCAAAGATACAAAAATGCCACGACCATCCTGGGGATCGATATGTCAAGAGCTTTCGACACCATTAGCCGACACAAGCTAATGGTTGTCCTTCATCAATTTGTGGACCAATCATTGCTACGGATAATCAGAGTACTTCTCTCAAGTACTGAACTGTCAGTCCGAATTGGGAGAACTCTATCCCGACCATTCAAAACTACAATCGGCACTCCTCAGGGAGACTCCCTCTCCCCCTTACTATTTGTGATATATCTCGAAGCTGCACTAAAGGATCTAAGAACTTGCTATGAAGGAAAAATAAACAAGTCGTATACGCGGATGATGTGGATTTTATATCCGAGGATACAGAAGCTCTCACACATCTGCTGGAAAATGCACCGGACAAACTGGGGGAATGGTTCCTCATCGTTAACCGGGCCAAAACGGAAATCACGGAAATCAAAAGAATGGACAACATCCTTAATGAACGTTGGCGACATGTTAATAAGCTTGGATCCCTACTGGGGGACACAGAAGACATCTCAAAAGGAAAATACTTGCAGGAGTAGCAATGCGAAAACTCAAAAAGGATGGCTGAAAGGACTAGATGTCAATCTGCGGATACGCATGTACAATGCATTTGTGAAACCGATACTGAAATACAATGCAGGTACTTGGGCCTGTACAGGTGCGGAATCAATGGCTCTCGATGGGTTCCACAGAAAACAGCTTAGAGTATTATTTGGCATGCAGTGGCCAGCTAGAATCTCGAATACCGGTATTTACAAAAAATACAAGAGTAGGCCTCTAAGCCTGGAAATCACTGACGCCCGGTTGAGACTGTTTGGTCTCGTACTACGCATGGATCTTGCTGCCCCGGCTAATGTGGCGATGGAGGACCATTTCATGTTCGAGGGCAAATGCTTCCGTGGCAGACCAAGGATGACCCTACCTATCATGCTGCACAAAGACCTCCAAAGGATGAAGAAATGCCTAAAGACGGGAGACGATCTGGACATGCTGAGATCGACTGCGTGTAACCGTGGAGGATGGAAGAGGCTAACTAATAACATTGTTTCTTGTATTGCACATGCTTTGCTATAACTATTATGGCAAGGCGATAAGTGCTGTAATAATATAATAATCACTTTCACTGGAGTATAGGAGGCAGAGCCCTGAGATGCCATATGGGCAGAGGGTTCAATTAGACAAGGCGCTCTCGGAGTTGTTTCAGCAACCAGAATCGAACCTGCCTGAGGAGGCTGGCGAACAGGCAGGCGAGGAAGGTTGTTGATTAAATATATTAACTTTTTTTATTGTTTGTTAAATAAAGTGGGGCGTGTTAATCACTTTTATTTTGAAAATATTAGTGAATAATGCCCGTGCCATTTGGTTGGTGTGAATGCCCATTATTTGGTGATTTAATAGGTAATATTTATGTAAAAGTAATAGGGGACATATTTATTCCATTTAAAGTGCCATTAGATACTAATAAATATAACATTTCGCCAGACAATGCTTTCACTTTACAAATATTATTCGAAAAATATCCAAAACTAGGTCATGTTATTGATTTGACTAACTCTGATCAATATTATAGTCCAAATAATATTGGAATTACATTTAAGAAAATAAAATCCAAAGGGTTAATATTGAATAATAATTGAAGTCACGGAGAACCACCTACAGAGGAGCAGGTGACAGAATTCATATCAGCAGTCAATTCCTCAATAATGAGTTATTAATCGGTTGGTTATCTATTATTATGCAGGTGTTCATTGCACCCATGGATTTAATAGAACTGGGTTTATGATCATTAGCTTTCTCGTTTCTGTCAAAAAATATCGTCTTGAGTACGCATTACAATTGTTTTCTAAGGTTGATAAAGTACTAAATGCGATTAGGCGAGAAATCCAGGAATTTATAAACAAAATTATGTTAATGTCTTAATTCAACGGTATGGAAATCAAAACATAGATTTGTTTGCTGCCTCCCGACCATATTGGCATAAAGAATATCAGGAAATAAATAACACAGTTAAGTTATGATATAATTTAAGATATATAAAGTTCCTGGAGTTATTGAGATAACAGATATTAATACAGTAAATGATATTCGTCTAAAAGTCAGACAAATTGCATATCAATCTATAGAAGATAAATCGTGTTTGGATAAAATTCCGTTTTCATATATTGTTATTTAAAGGTTAGAGCGATTCATAGGAGATCATCCAATCTTTTATCTAACGAAAATAAAAAAAAATTAGCTGAAAACAAATATAAAGTCAGTTGGATACTGATGGGTGCAGATACCTAATGGTTGTGTTTGAAGAGGGTCAAGTTTACTTGCTGGATAGAAAAAATAGTGTATTTTTTGTTGAAAACTTGTCATTTTGGCACAGAAAGGATTTGAATAAACATTTAACAAATTTACTTGTCGATGGGGTTATAATTATTGTGATCATAGGAAATGATAGAGGATATTTAATGAAGGGACCAAAAATATCGTTATTTGATTTACGATGTTATTGAATTTAATGTATGATATGTTATTTAGTTCAGTGTACTGGAGTTGGGAATGCTCACTTCAGTCTTCGGAAATACTGTATTGACAAGGAAATAATTGGTCCACGGTATCAGAAAATTAAACAAGGGTTACTCAATAATAAATTGGAGTCATTTTCTGTAAGAAATAAAAACTTTTGGGATATTTCTTGTCTTCCTAAAGTTCTATTCCTTTATATTTAGATTTTCTCCGATAAATTTTCTAATCAGATATTTCACAAAAGTTATGGTGTGATTTTCCAATTAGTCAACGAAGTTTACCACTTGTTTATTAAAGCCTTATCATTTTGGTCGTAGTGACACTACTCTTAAATGGAAACCTCTCCAATATAATACTGTTGATTTCAAACTGAAAGTATTCAAACTTTCAGTTCGGGGTAGTTTTTACCTTAATTATAGAAATTTACCAATATATAAGGCAGAATTGTTACTCTTAATGAAAATTATCAAAAGAGATAAAAAATTTTTGGATTAAAGTTTTTATTTTGTTTATACTAGTTTTCAAAGGATATGCTATCAATGGAATGGTAAATTGTTGAATGTTATCATGGGAGTTGTCTTCCTGAAAAGGACCCATTTTGGCATATTCTCAGAGTTAGAGATGATAGGGATAGTCCCAATTCACTGTATACAGCAAAATGTATTATTTTATTATTATTTAGCTATTTTTCAAAGCATCAATGATCACATTAATGATATTGATTTACTCACTTATATTGATAGTATTCTGACTAATTCATAATTTTATTACATTCTTTTTGAATTTCATGGTTTATTTTCCAATTTTGTCTTCATAAGTTCACAAATTTATATATTGCGATCATAAAATAAGGAGGGTTGGATTATGATGTATAGAAAGACCGTTTGGAGGGGTGGTTAGGTATCGGGCTAAAGTGGCTTAGGCTACGGGTTCGATTCTCACTGCTGTTCACCTGGTGGAAGGTTCCACGTATCTACGATGCTAAAAGGGATTGACGAGTGACGCCGTCATCAGTGGACACTCACTGAGGAACTGGATTGTTTAGAAAAGACCCACACACAAGAAAAAGAAATTAAAGTCGAGATCATTCCTTGGTTCTACAATTAGCTAAAATTAACAGTTCTTTACTTAAATAAAATGTGTGTCCTGCCTATGCGGAGCTATAAATATTATGGCTCTCGTGAAAAGGCTGTTATTATTATTAAGACCATTTAGACATTTTGCATTCCAATTTCGAGTGTTAGCAACAAGTTGAGTAATTAAGGATTGGGGAATAATGAGAAGATCTATATAATCGTCATGTCATCTTTTTGAGCCTTTCGAGGTTTAAGGTAGCTTATCTTAGAATAGTGAATTAATAGGCCTGGTCTCGGAAGGATAACATATATTTAAGATTAAAAAGACTAATAGTATGGAGACTCGGAAGATACGGATTAAGAGTGGAGATAAGTCATTCCATTCGTTGTCCTTGTATTTTTCATCGTCAATTTGTTAATTTCAGACAGATATTCAATCCTTCTCCAAAAACATCGAGAATGGTGGAGAAAGAAAAATAAATCAATAATTTCGAAAATGGTGGTGAAAGCCACCATTCGATATGAAACTACGGGGAATATATTTTGTCATCAGCAAGCAGACAATCTGTGAAAAAACATAACGCTCTTCTTGTTTGGTTGAGGTGGTGAGTCCTTTTCTAGTACTAAGTCCTGGTAATGTGTCAAAAACACTATGGACGAAAGAATGTCAGTTTAATGACTTTTAATGTGAGAGGAATCAGTTCTGAAATACGAAAAAATAAGCTTTGCCAAAATCTAAAGCATTACGGAGTGGCTGTTGAATAGAATGGGGAAAAAGATTTCTGTTTCTAGGACCGGGCTGTAAGCATTATGTAATTGGCTTTGTGGTGCATAAAATCATTACAATAGTATTGGAAATCAATGACAGGATTCATAATCCAGATATGGATTAGCAATTATATTGTGTTACATGCTAGACTGGTCACCATTGTAATCTGACATATTTTAGAACTTCTAACCCTAATCCATAAAGGTTTATCGTTACGTCCACTAATCCGAAATGCATACAATCATGCTCTGCATAGAAATAGTCATTACGGAATCAAAGTTAAAGAGTGTTTATGGCAACTAAAACGAATTATGACATTTAAAATCAAAAATATCACGTGACTGGAAGAAAAGATATACAGTTTACAGATGAACCAACATGTAATTCCTTGTGTAGATGTTGAGGCAAACCTTGGACTAGCCAGAATAGTTCAACAATATATAAATGAAAATCAAGAAAAGATACTTGAACTAAGAACGATTTTAAAAGATCACCACATGTTAATTATCACCATTCCTTAGGATTTCACTTATGAACCCATACTATTTTGTTTACTAGTTATATTTATTTTTTAAAACCAAAAATCATCGAAAAAATAATAGAGAGTGGGGGCCGTCCGGTGATCCCGGCTCCTCATGCAGCCGTCTCATCTTTTCTCGGTGCTCCTTCCGCGAGGCGACACACTTCGTGTATTGACGAATCACTTTTCGGAGGTTTTGAAGTTTCAACTGAGTTCTCATCTCTTCACGAGTTCCTCGAACGGAGTTGGCTTTAGTGGCGAGGAAAAAGACCTTTGTATGGCCCTCGTTAGCATCTCTAGAAGAAGCTAATGGAGTGACGCTTATTTCAATTCCGATCGAAGTGTCGGGACCATTAAGGACAGTAATGTCCTCATCAATATCTCTATCAGACTTGGAGTGGAGATTTTTTCAGACGACAAGTGCCGTTTGGTGGTACCGTCGATTGTAATGGACATCATGCCATTTCTAGCCGAAGCAGGGAAAGATGATTCCAAAGACATAAGTCGATAAACAAAAATGTGAAGCCATTTCTGATACTACACATGCTCGTTGGGGTTGGTTTGGGCCCCTCTGTGATTCCTATGGATTACAATCTCCAAGGATATCGATGTCATGTTTATATTCTTTATAGACCACTTCTCTGTCACCTCAAAATCCCTTTTTTATGTTGACGCAATCTTCTCAGCATTAGTCTAAGAGATTCAAGGCACATGCAAAAGAAATGCATGGCTCAATATATTGCGATTAAAGCGTTTTTAGTAATGGGTGTCCAGATTTTCCCCATTCGGCTTTTCATCAAGTTGATTTTATTTTCACATTTGTTAACACAATTTCTTATACAGTAAACTCTCTCAAATATGCCACTCTTAAATTTGCCAACATTTTTAAAAATTATTTTTATTGCCAACATTTTAACATTTTTAAAAATTTAAATAATTTAAAGCAAGCATGGGTCGGAATGTTCCTGCTGGAGGCTACACCAGACTTTCAATTGCTCAAAAAGTGGAAATATTGCGGTATAAAGAAACCAATAAATCAGCTTCATGTCAGACGAT
The DNA here is from genome assembly GCA_011109175.1 of Dicyema japonicum. Classification (NCBI taxonomy): domain Eukaryota; kingdom Metazoa; phylum Dicyemida; class Rhombozoa; family Dicyemidae; genus Dicyema; species Dicyema japonicum. The sequence continues at coordinate 53,867 of RDEW01000062.1, forward strand.
ATGCAACAGATTTTTTTCGATATGCAACAGAATGAGAATCAGAACTTACTAACATAAATTTAACCGATGAAATCGTATCCAGAACAGATATTTATGATCTTATTGAATTAGAAGAATTTATTTCAACTGATTATAGTGAAAAGGATGCAATTGATGATGAAGAGATATTAATCGCTATTGAGGAACAAGAAGAATCCGGTAGTGTAGAAGTACATGGGTCATTTAACAAGGCTGAAATGCTTTTAAAATTAAGAGAGATTGAAAATTATTTTCTAGAAAACATTGAAAATGACAATGATGCAGAATTCATTACTTTTATAAGAAGATATAAAGAAAATATTACAAATTCTAATAAGAGACAATAGGGAATTGTAGTATTTTTGTAATACAATTTCTTCAAATAACTCGGGAGTCTAATCTCGACCTGCTCAGAGGACCTTCGCAAGAATTACCTATTCACGTGGTCTAATAGCTGTCTAATAATTCATATATCGCACTTGAATGGTATTTAGGATTTTTAATCTAATCCGTATATCAATTTTATATTATATCATCTTGATCTATCAAAAGCTTAGCGAACTTGTTTTCTTCTTTGCTTTTATACCTTATTTAAATATCATAGACCAAGAGTTGACCATGGTAGCTATAAATAAATAGAGAAACGTCTCCTGATTCAGACGAATGAGTAGAAGGAATTTTAACATGGATGTTTCTCTTTCTTGGGGTTGATATGATTTTGAAAGTTCTCATTTGATACACATAAAATGATTTTTATTAAGTGTAGCGAGTTTTTATATAAGTTAAGACACAGAAGGTAGAGTTTTTTTAAGCACATCCGCGTTACCAGTAAACATCGCTCTTGCAGAACAAACTTTATTTAAGCAAAGAACAGTTGACATTGCTAATCGATGAGGGAGAACCAAAGAATGTTCTTCACTTTTTTGTTTTTTTCTTTATGTATGTCTTTTATAGACGATCCGGTTTCGCAGTGAAGTGTTCACTGATGACGGCGTCACTCGTCAAGCCAAAGCATATGCGTGGAACCTTCAACCGAATGTACAAGATCGGGTTTCGAACTAGAGTCTTTCAGGCCTCTAGCCCGGCAACCGTCACACTGTACCACCCAGCCAGAAGGCCAAGTAGAATACTAATATTCGCTGTGTACCCTTCTCTCGATCCAATCAAGTAAACGGCCCAAATTAGAAAATATTGTTCAGTCTTTTTAGAATTAGTCATTGGAATTTTACTATGGTCAGCGTGGACGCATTTTTCTCCACTATCAGACGAAGGCTTACTTCGAAGAGATGTGAGCCTCGCGAAGGACTCTGATTGAGTCAGAAGCTCGAAATGGTGGTGATCATAGGGAACACCTTCATAATCATGGCCTCTTAACTAAGAGACTTTACTTGTTTTCTTTTTTCAAAAAATTAATTTATTTCATTAAAAAAATAAATGTCAGACTAATATTTTTATTCATAGAGGTCTCAAAAGATGTTCAGTCCCTGATCGGCATCCAAAAAGAAATTCTGCCTTCCTTAATTTATTGGAATGGACTCAAAATTGCGAATATGAATGGGTGAGATGCTTAGAAAAGATGCATCTCATTCTGATGTGGGAACTGTACACCTGTGTTGTGCCTTTTCTCACAAAGAGTTTTCAAATCTTCTGAAATCATTTTTATTTTTTATTTTGAATTTCCAATGTTTAGAATTAGTTCAGGAATTGTATATTCATCATTCGTCTATCGGAACTATGCTATTTCCTTTCTTATTCGTCTATAGTAACTCTTAAAGGATCTATGCTATTTCCTTTCTTAGATTCACTCTAAATATTTCAGTTAGAACAAACTCGTACTCTTAAGCCAATCATCGTGACCTTGCCATCTTATTTTTTCAAGAAAATTTCCATAATTTGGGTATCCTGCTCACTCTAAAAAATTAATGGGAGCGCCTATCAATTTGATGCTAAAAGTCGTCAACTTTCTACTGGTTACTAAAATTCGGGTAATTATATTATTTATTGACGGATTAATTTTTGATTTTTTGGACTGAAAATTACATAGAATTCTGGAAAATACAAACAATTCTGAAAAATTACAATAGAATTTTCAAATGGGGAAAAGACTAATCAATTAATCAATAATATTCTGAAAGTATTCTAAACTTTATTTTTAAGTGAAAATTCATAATTTGGCTTTTTCCATTTTAAAAGATTTGCATCTTAATTAGCGACGTCAAGCAAAAAAACAGTTTGAATAATCGATTAAAAGTCTATGTGCCGCATTCGTGTCTATACGGAGACAAGATCGACTATTTTGCCTAAACCTCTCTCCAGCAAGAAGAGTGCAGGCAGATCTCCAAACATATGACTTTGAAAGAAGTCGTTAGGCGAGCTATTTGACGCCGGGGGACACCTCTCCATGCTCGAACCAGTTGGTCTTTGCAGGCGTGACGGGAGACGAGGGATGACCATCTTCCGCTTTAAAGCTGGGAAAGGTCTTATCTGTGATGTCACATGCATTGATACGTTTGACCTTGCAACCTACTCCAGAGTGCCTCTTCTGCTGCTGAGAAGGCCGAAATGTTGAAAAGGGAAAAGTAAGCGGTCCTATCCAAGGATTTTTGTTTGTTCAACTCATCATTGAGACGACTGGTTTCCTTACGCAAGGAATATTAAGAGTAGTCAATTTAGATGGGGAACTTTATTGTTCAAATAGTTCAATTGAAATATTCGTCCTCTTGATTGCTTATTTATTTAAAACCAAGATTCACCGACAGATTAAAAGGAATAGGTAGTCGTCAGGTGATCCTGGCCTCTTTGTTCTGTGATATATAACTAGTGGTATATGACAGTATAATTTTTAGCGGAAATTCACTTAAATTGTTTAATGCTTATCTCTTTAATGTGAAATGTGTATCTTATTTAATGCACAGTTATGCTTTAAAGATAAAATCACAATATGGTGATGTCAGGGAATTAATATCGAGAGTAAATGCTTTTGCTGTAAAAAATAAAAAATTGCTATTTTACGGTTTCCCTATTAATAATGTAATAAATAATTGATTAATATCAAGCCATGATTAATGATTGTCACTCCCTGCTAGAAAACATGTCATGAGTCATGACACATATCTTGTAATGTTAAGTAACACGTGGGAGACACTATTTAGGTGCAATTGTAAAATAGAAGCCTTGTATACTTAAGAGAACATTAGAGAATTGATTATTTTATTAAAAGCAGACCACCACTGTCCAAGTTATTCTAATTTTGGTTTGCACGAGAATCAAACCAGAAACATTATTGCATTGAATACTTGCTTATTTCATAACTTAGGTACGTCTCACTAATTTTGTCGTATAATCAACAAAAAACAAAATTTAAATATCCTTTAATTTTTAAATATTAAAATATTGATTTTTATTAATTTTGTATGATTTTCCTCAAATCCATAACACGTGTTCGGTCTAATTCAGAGAAAAACGTAAAGCCAAGCTGGTCTTCCAACAATTCCAGGTCAACCTGTCTGATTAAATCCCATATCCCTAACCATGTAATTCAATATCCTATTCTCGAAGTCCTCATTCGTATTAGGCACAACGAAAGCACCAATATAGAGACCTTCCTTACTATGGCACAGCACCACCTTGTACATGTGTGTGGGGACCCACACCTTGTCCTTTCCGATAACCTAAATGTCCATAAAGAATAAAACACGAATATTAATGACATTTTCGGTCGGAAAGTAAGCGGGGCCTGTTACTACCCAAATATAGTCGAATTTTCTGAGTAAAGATGACCTCACATAGTTTTCAATGTACCCCCAAATCATTGAGTTTTGTTTAATGTCCTGAGGGACAATATTTGTCAACAAAAATGTGTCACACATAGCTTTCTGGTCGAATTTAAAGTCGCCACATGGACTGAGGTGCCCACGTGAGTATCCACTTCTTCTATAGTCTTGATCTACAGAGGCGAATCGGTGAATATCGGCATCTGGGCCAAATCGGCATTGTTTTCTATCAGATTCTCCTAAAATAGTCTTGTTAGCACATAACCTATGAGGCTGTCCTTGGAAAGCAAATATTGTGACCAAAGAGAAGTCCTTTTTGTTTGATCGTATTCCACTGTGTAATACTGGTAATTCCGTTCTACTGTATTTGCCACTGGAAGACCAAAATGTTTATGGTTAGGTACAACTAACATATGACAAATAGTATAACCAGTAGTATCATCAACTGGGCGAGTATATATAAGTAGTGCTGATAAAAATCCGAGTGAACCAGAAATTCCTCTCATTATAACGACATTTATTTTAATTTCAATAATGTTAATTATTAATTTTCAAAAAAATATTCTTATTAATATTGATTTAATATACTAATTCTGTTTGAAGACATTTCAAATATCGCCATAAAAATTTTTCTCGTTATATACACACGCCGGCCACAACAAGAACCATATTCCACCTTCTTCACCCCCGATGATCTTGAAAAGGCTATTAAATTGCTACGTTCCACTTGTGCTTGTGGTCCCGACGGTATTTGCACTATTCATTTCAAACATCTTGGATCTCAGGCACGGGCCATAGTATCAAGACTGTACAAGGACTCAATCAACTACCATGCGCTACCTAAAATATGGAAAAACTCTCTGATTACGCCAATCCTAAAGCCCAGAAAACCAAAAGACGTTCCCTTTTCTTACCGCCCCATCTCAATAACTTGTGTTTTATCAAAAGTACTGGAAAATCTTGTGTTAATCGCATCTCTCCTGTTTTACATCTACCAGAGTTTCAACATGGTTTCAGGGCAGACCGTTCTACAACGACTCATTTGGGTTCTATCTCCAGTTTATTACTGACGGCTTCAACATGAGAACACATTTATGGACGGCCTTAGTATCCATTGACATACAGAAGGCCTTTGACTCTGTTCCGAGGAAACTCCTAACGCAAAAGATTTTTAACTCGAACTTGCACCCAAACATCAAGCTATGGCTGGAAAACTTCTTAACTGGACGACGCAGAAGGGTCCGTATTGATAAAACCACTTCAAAATCAAGACTACTTCCCAATGGAGTCCCGCAAGGCTCCCCTTTATCTCCTCTCCTTTTCAACCTATTTCTGCATGACCTACCTACTACCAATGACCAGGGCACTATGTTTTTATCTTATGCGGACGACCTAATTATCGCTGCAAGAAATAAATCTCCTTCCATGGCTGTAGCAACTGTTCAGACACGCCTAAACCGAATTTTTGACTGGCTATCTGCAAATATGTTATGTGTATCAGCATCCAAGTCTCAGTTCACATTATTCACTACGGACAGAAGGTTTAAAAGTGGGCTTGAGTTATCCATCTGAAACACTCCCATCCCTTCTACGCGGACCCAGAAGATCCTTGGTGTAGTTTTCGACTCTCTGTTGACGTTCTCGAGTCACGTGAAGGAGGTGCTCGCCAAGGGTCTTCGGAAATGGAACATTCTGAATCCGATGATAAAGAAGAGCCCTTTCCCCCAGCTGATTGCATCAGCAAGGTCTATCAACAAGTAATCATACCGACCATTGAAAATGCCTGCTCCGCCTGGAGGTTTGCGATTCTCCTTTCGAGAGTGGACCGTTTGAACTCCCTCAGGCGGATAATTATGCACCACACGGACATCCCCATTGGCGACCTCGTTTTTGATGAGGCAACGTTGAAAAATAGCCAAGGTTTCCTACGTTTCTGCAAGGAACTAGGAAAATCATTCAAGGAAAAGGTGGCCCATGCAGAGGAATTTCGGTCGGTAATAAAAAAAGTGCACACCGATTGAATTCCTTTGCAGAAGCAAAAGAAGACGCTTCCGGAGTGCGGTTGGATCATCAGAAGACCAATTGAAGAGAGTTCGGATGTTGATGGAAGCTGGGATCACCCAATTAGTTAGTTTTTTCCTGGTGCTCTTGGGGTTAAATAAATAATAAATATCGCCGAAAGACACATAACGAAGATTTAAACTTTTATGATCTAAACAAGCTGGCAAAATTATATTTCGAAATCTCCCACAAAGACGATAAGGGTCATCCGTTTACTCAATTGCACAGAGAAAACCGAAGAAAGAGCCAGAATCGATATATTTTACCATAATGGACCTAGAAAATGTGCTAAAAAAGACTAGAAGACTCCCTCATGTGGCCTGATAGGATTCCCATTATTTTTCTGAAAAATCTGGGGATGTTATGTATTGCCGTCCAACAAGACTTTTCGACACATCAATTAACAAAAATTTCATACCAGCTTTTTGGAAACTTTTCATATACAAGCAATACGTCGAACCATATATCTCAAATGCGTGTGTTTCCGGGGATTGTTTATCTCTTGGAAAAATTCCATGAAAATCGAAGCTAGCCAAAAAGGCTTCTAAACTTTCGGAAAGATGGATTTTTAAAAAGTTCCAGTCTCCAATGCCTCGTCCCGTTGCCACTACGAGGATCTAGTTATACGGTGATACGTGTTTGTATGACTCGAGGAAGGCCATGATACCAATGCTGAAGTCTCTTTTAGAGCTGCTAGGATCACTTGATTAGTTAGTTTGATATTTGAGGATATTTTAGTAGGAGCTACTCTAAATTTAGTAAAACATTAAAAATTCAGTTTTTTTGAATTAAAAAAATAAAAGTAATAAGAAAATGAAAAAAATTATTTTTAATAATGCGGCGGATTCGAGAAGTTTTACTGTACACGTTCTTTGCAGACCAACATTTGCACAAGACAATATATTTGCAAATGTTTTAGTATTTGGATATGATTATTGCAAAATTTTATGTATTTGGGAATCCTGTAAAATTAAAAATCCTGTCGATTTTTAATGAGTTTACAATTATCGTCCTCCTTGAGAAGCACTTATATAAGCAATAAATGAAAGTTATCACCCTCGTTGAGAAACACTGATATAAGCGCTTGTTCACTAATCGCTTTTACCTTTCTCTATTTGAGGCCTGACTTTTACATCACTAAAGTCTTTACTGTCACTAATGTTCTACTAAATCTGCAACATTATTATTAAAAACCAAAAATCACGAACAAATTAAGAGGGAAACATAACCATCAGGTAATCCTGGCTTTTCTAAGTACCTTCTTCATCCTCTTCAGTGTTCGCATGATGACCCGATCCACTTTCTGTACACTCGTACTACATGCGGATGCATAAAATTATTATTAATCCCGGAACACTGAGAAAGATAAGAGCATCACGTGACGTCACTCCATCAGAAAAGGGAAGAGGAGGAAAAGAAGAAACAAACAAATCTTCAATCAAGCATCCACAGGGCACCATGCGATCAAATGCATAGGAGATGTCATTTCTTTTTTTTAAATAATTATTTTGAGTGGAATTACGAATTAAATTTAATCTGATTATATTAATTATTAATTTTAAAAGAACTTTATATAAATTTCTAAATAAATTTTTTATCGATAAACATTGATATTCTTTGTGTAATGCCAACAAATATTAATGCCGTTGAGTCTACTAATTTGTATGATATAAAATCAGTAGATTCCGATCAAAATGGATTCACTTTTCTTGGAGTATGTTCCTTAGTCAAAGTGATACGTCAAATAAGCGATTTATCAAAGCGAGCCTATTTTCTCTTTGAAAAAATTAACCGTGAAATTGACGAGGTCTCGGAAATCACAAAGGATTTCGTGGATAGAAAAAACTTGTTGGAAAAAAGAATAAATGAAAAGACGCTGGAAAATCAACCAAAAAACCGTTTTTAAAAAAATCTTTAAACTTGTCGAATCCATTCAGTTCTATGCCGCCAACACTGAAAAATACCTTCAGTGAATGTGAAAAACCTTTGAATTTTTATTCCACCTTCAACTATGACCGAATTGCCAGAAAAAGGTCATTTACCAAAAATATTGAAAACTCCGAGGAGATTGAATATGTAAGAATATTAAAATAATTAATTTAGATCATGAGACCAGACGATCACTTTCAGGAGACTAAGGACGATGGATTTGAGGTTTCACAACCACGCTTTAGTCGCAATCAATCAATTTCCTCCATTACTTCAGCCAATTTTCTTAGTAAGTCAATGTTTGCTAACAAAAAGACAAATATGCTGAAACTGAGAGACCTTCAAAGAATTCAGAGATATATCGTCCTTCTCGGAGAGATTTTGAACCGACTCTTTATGGAAATCAGCCACCTAAATCTTTAGCTGAAGTAATGATGGCGGGCTCATCTTTGAATGTGGAGAAAAAAACGGAGCCTCCTTCCAGCAAAAAGTCGCAACCGCCTCCTTCAGTTCCAAAACCACTATTGACCATTCCTAATAAACCGGGAGTCAACATGAATGTCCCAAAGCCAGTTTTGAACACAGATTTACATCAGAGATCAATTCATCAAGGTTATAGACCCCAACCTGGAAATACAAACCAACCATCAACCGAAAAGAATTCAAATGGAGGGACTAACTCATTTCTGAAACCTCCACCACCATTGGTTTCAAATAAGGACCTCAATGCTAACAAGGTACCCCCAAAATTCTGATCCCAACAAAAATTTTCCATTGGAATCGATTCATTGTAAATGGCAATCTGTCAACAAGAACAGACCACCAACTAGAAAGAATTCAAATGGGGACACTAACTCAGTTCTGAAACCCCCACCACCATTGGTTCTAAATAAAAACCCGAATGCTAAAGAGATACACTCTCAAATTCTGATGCGAACAAAAATTTACTGTTAGAATCAATTCGGCAGGGTTGTACGCTGAAGCCAGTAAGGGAAACTGAACAATCGAAGACTACTTGCAGCTCAGTCACCAAATTTCCTCAATCTTCTTTATTACCCACTAAATCGTCAGCGCCGAGTGATTCGGCTCCGACGAGTATACCGAATACGAATTTACTGTTGGAATCAATCCGTAAAGGCTGTACGTTGAATTCTGTACCCATTAAACAACATGAGAAGTCGAAAAATTCACACAACTTGCTGGTCTCTGCTTTGTCAGAAGTGCTAAATAGTAGGAGACAATGTCTTAAAGATTCTTCTACTGAATCCGTTGAATCATCCTCGTGGTCTGATTAGGATTTATCTAGTTAACTATTTATTCTATGTATAGTTGTCTAGTATTTACGTTCAATTAAGGTATATCCAGTCTTCACGGTGAGAATAAGAATCAATCTATCTAAGCATAGCGTCATATGTATCTGCCACTATGGAGACACCTAGAGTAGAGATAGATTTTTTTCGGATGCAGGCCAGGAAGTCAACATCTCCTGATACACGTGGAACAACTGACTACTCTTAGGATTTGAAAAAAGGACAGAGCAGAATAGAATCCTTCAACCAAGTAGATAGCGGTGTGGGAATTCAACCCTCAGCTATGTCACATAGTAAACGAGAAAGTTCCACTCTGACAGCTCTCGGAAAAAGCAGTTCTTAAGTTTTAATCTCAGGAGGTCGGCGTTCCAATGTCTTTTTCTCTTCGAGGTTCATATGGCACGCGTAGAAAGTCATCTACAATTTTGGTCCAGGTTTGGTATTTTTTCCCGGAAGTGAGATTTCCCTGAGTGTTCTTTGGATATCAGTTCATGTTCTCGTATGTTTCTGCAGTTAGTGGATTTAAGTAATGGGAAGATTAGATGGTTGACTCACGTGATTGTTCGCGATATTAATGCTCCTCATTTCAAGATGGACACCCAAAGACAGGATTTTCGACACTCAGTGCAAGTTCCCAATGTGTAGGCTTACCATCCGTCGCGGATTGAAGCTTTGTCCCGGAATTTCCGGATTACCATATTTATTATTTAGTAATGTAGTATTGTGAGAATATTTTTTTACCCAAGATCGCCGGATTAAAAAAGTTAACTACTAACTAAGTGATCCCGGTTTTCCGGGTTCTGGCTCTCGTTCGGGGTCCTCGAAGATCCAACAGAATTAGTAAAAACGGGGACGGTCCCATTCTCCATAAATTCCCCGCATTTTCTAGATAGTCAGATATAGAGAGTGAAAGCGGATAGCCGGTTTTTATTGCCCACTGTAGAAATGACTTCACTCCCCACCTTAGATGTTCTTTAACGTTCAATACGTCCGTCACAGTTTTCTTATTTTCAAGACAGCAAGTTGTGCGGATTCTAATTTTTGAGACGACGATTCAGAAATCATCTAGCTCCAGGAAGGACATGCGTATTCGATTACTGGCAATATGTATTGTCTGTAAATTTTCTGTAGTAAGAAGGTGTTGCGCCCGATTGGTGATCGGGAAAAAATTTTCTATATGTTGGTCCTCCTCCTTACCTTGGTAATAGCGTCATTGACGTGTTCGCCGAATGTCAGGAGAGTATTCAGCTTTAATCCTAGTATTGTGGAGATTTATTCATATCCAAACAATTTGATTTTGAGAGAGTATAATGATCTTCTATATGTAGATAAAATTTTTATAAATGACTTTCCTGTAAGAAACTTCCAGTCGATTTAATATGAGCCAATGTTCCAACATACCAATATAACTTTGAAGCTTTATCCCTGCATTCTCATAGTTAGAGTCTCTCGTCGCAAGAACAATGTCATCTGCGTATGAGAGTATCAATGTATCGGGATCATCATTGGTGGGAAGGTCATTGGTGTACAAGTTGAAGAGCAGGGGAGAGAGAGGTGAACCTTGAGGGACACCATTCGGCAATAATGTGAGAATATTTTAAATTATGAATTCCATTTGGTCAAAAGAAAGAGGTCGAATGAAATAAGAAACCCTCAAATCATTAATGAGGTTTAAATTCATGCATTGATTTTTTTAAAAATCGAAAATTTCTAGATAAAGTTCATTCAGTTCAAAAATATAACCACAGCTTGGGGAAGCATATTTCAACGTCATCCTGATAAATTATTGATACAGGAGCGTTAGACACTCCTTTTCCAGTGACAAGCTACTGTTCGAAGGATATTTGATTTTCTTTCCTTTAGTGCAAAGTTTTTCAGCGTGTTTGTTAATGTCTCAAACACGACTCTGAGGATTTTAGGATGTTTAACCACTCGAACAAGTTCGTTGTTGAGATACACAGTAGGATTGTGGTTGAATTGTTTCCGGTCTTTTGTAAATATTGTTTGAGGATTTCGATGTGGATAGGGAAATCCGGTTTGTGACCATTTAGTCGGAAAATAAATTTAAATTTGTTTGACATTATATGAGGTCAATTGAAGTTTTGTCCCTTGATGCAATTTAAGCATCATATGTTAATTTAATATTGAACGAACTTCTCCCAAGAAATAAGGTGCTTCATAGGTTAGGTGAATCCAATGTCGTTTCTAGGATTTGACGCAGGCAGAAAGCAGAGAAACCTTCGATGTGAAAATCAGGGTATGAGAATCGAACCCACAGTAAAATGCAACGCAGGGAAAGCACTTTCCTTTATCCTTTACCATATTTATAAGTGATACTAAAAATTACTAAATTAATGAAGGAAAATGATTTATTAAAATATTGACTTTATATGACTCAAGTTTATTTTTTTAGGTTTTTTAGGTTAAACATGGAGAAATTGTCAACTAGTGTAGCGCAAGCAGTTACATTGAATGTTGTTGCTTCTCCCGAATCTCATTAACATTGCAATCATATCGATTACTTCAATTTTTAATCTCACCTCAAACACGAACGCTATCCCTAGCAAATGGAAGAACTTACATATCACACCGTCTTAAATCCTGGAGAACCAAAATATCATTGATCTTACCGCCCGATATCCCTGACGTCTGCGTTATCGCGCCTATGGAAAAACTCGTGCTTTGGAAAATTAAACTCATTTTCCCTCTTACCACTATCAACATGGATTCAATCGAAGCTATCTACATCAACACACTTAATTTCTTTGGCACAATTTATTCTGGAGAGCTTTAACAAACCCATGGCATCTACGGACAATATCAGTCTCGTTAGACATCAAAAAGAAGTTTGATTCAGTTATAAAGATCTTCAACTCCATTCATCCAACTTTAAAACGACGGAAAGCTATTTTTTACCGGACGAAAGGGACGCTTGTATAGGCTATTCAAGAACTTATTCTTCAATGACTTACCCTGCCCTGGGGAGTCTGATTCAATGCTTCTAACATATAACGACGATTTAATTATTGCAAACCGAAACAGATACATGGATATGGCAAAATCAGATCTTCAGTCACACCTAAACGACCTGGGGGCTTGAATGACTTCAACTTTCCATTTTCATATACCATTTTTACCACCGACCGTAGACAAAAAGATAGGATAGAAATCGAATTATGAAGATATTATGTCGCGAGCCAAAGGTGATACTTTGAAAGCTGTCAATTATTATTAAAAGCACTTTCACATAACCAAAAAACGTTATATTAACTAAGGTCCCGTTAGTGCCACACGTTTCAAAATCTGCTTCACTAGGCGTCATCGCTGCGCCCTCTGTATTGCGCATCTGTCCGTAGATCTTCTAGGTCTTCTGCAGATTTAAGTTTTCTTCCAATTCCATTAAGATCCTTGTTCAGAGTTACGGGTAGAGTGACTCTGGGTCTTCCTCTGAACGATAGCTGTCAATAGTTGTCAATTTATTTTTTTATTTTTATTTATTTATTAGTCAAAAAATAAAGTTAATCATTTTTTCATAGAAATAAAAGCTATTAATAGTAAACTATTTTTAAGCCATTTAAAATAGACTTTCGTCACTGCACCTAACTATTTTGGAGACAACTTTGCTCCGACAGTAATCGGATCTTCGTAGGGCTGTTCAAACTTTTGTAGACGCAGAGTAGGATTCGTCCCATAATCTTTAGAAGACGAATCTTTAAGTAATTATAAATTTAATACAATACCGCCAATTTTTATTTCATATTTTGATCGATGCACTCGATGTTTTTTCGATGATTGTTATCGAGATATGCTCTAGAAGTCGTCTTTCTCGCGTTGACCTTCAGTGACCTCTTTGGATCATTGAACCGATCTGACGGACTAGATCGTTTTCTTGTGGGCCAAAGATTTCCGACTTTCCGGACTGAAAGACACAAATTTTTGGCAATGATTCCCAAATTCTTTATACAAAAATTAAAAAAAAAACTTTCACTTCTTACTACAGAGTTAAGGTTACCCGTGATCAAGTTATCTTTAAGTCGTTTCAATATTATTGCACTTTAACGGCGACAATTAACTCAACTCGGATTTCAATCTCATTTGATAGAAATACAATTTTTTGTTTTTTGACGAATCTTGTTTAAAAACTGCTTAAATTAGCAAAAGTTACAATGAAAATAAAGCCGAATAAGAGTTTTTATTTTCATTTACATAATAATGTGATGAAGACTTCCGGGGTCGTGAGTGAGATGACGGACGTTTTTCTCTCCAGTATCGTACGAAGGCTTGCTTCGAAGAGATGCGAGTTCCGCCAAGGATTTTGGTTGAGACAGAGACTCGAAATGGCAATGATCAGAGGGAACACCTTCGAAATCCTGGCCTCTTAACTAAAAGACTTCGCAATTCAGGCCTCAGCTGTTTTTTTTTTCAACGAATTTATTCGATTCTCTGAGCGTCATGAATGTTTGCTTATATAATTTGATTAGAATTTTTCACAACTGACTTAAATTCTGGATATTAAAGTTATTATTTCGGTCTAAAGGTTAGGGTCCAAATGTAATAAGCATTAAGATGCTATATCATGCAAGAAACCCAGTAAGACGTGGTCTCGTAGATTTGACAAGAGTAACCAAGTTCTATTCCTAGTTTACATAGGTTCAACTTAGTTTCGTAACGTTGCATATATTGCAGTGTATTTCCCGTTCCATTTGTTTCGCGTTGTCTAATGGGTTATCATTAAAACATCCTACAAAACGATTTCAAGACTTTACAACTCCCAAGAATGAGTTTAGGCAAAACTACTACGATTATTCCCCCGAAACCAGGATTATTTCCAGTAACTTTTCTCGGAGGAAATTTACTAATTCCTTTCCTGTAGTTAACGTTCACAAATTAAATAATTACCGGAACTACAACTCAGTGCAATTTCAAATCGAATGAACTTTATTCCCATCGAGGAACCGACTATTTCGCCAGACAGGATAGTAATGATTCAGTTTTGAGTTACTCCCTTAACCAAATAATGAATTACTGTTCCAGACAGACAGTCGCTGTGAAGTAGAAAATCCACGGTCAGAAATTTATTGTTTTGCCAATTTTTATATGAAAGAACGTGGCAAAGTTGGTTATACGCAATCAGACATTGCTTTGCTAGTGGAGAAGAATGGGTACCTCATTTATCAAACGACGGTTTGTCGTTTTGAGTCTGGGAAACTGTCTTTTATAAGCATGAAGAAACTCATAAATATTTTTGCTAATATCTTGGGACTAATAATGAGTGACCGTCCCTCTAATCCGAATCAGTCGAAATCGTCACGTATCAGGCTGTCAAGAGAAAAAAGGTGTTTTGAAGAGATATCAAAGAAACCTTAGAAAATATGTTTAATAAGGGCATTTATCTGTCCAAATCAGAGATTCAAGAAGTTGCAAAAAACTTTGGTTTGCCGGAGTGTACTGTAAGGAATTGGTTATCTAACAGAAGGCAGAAGAGGCTTAAATTTCATAAATGACTGTAAATTTAATTTTTTCAAATATTATTTAGTAACTTTTATTTGACCAGAAATTTCAAAAATTTTACTTATTTATGCAAATGATACACGTTTTTAGGTCAATTTGATAGGATACTTGTCTTACTTTTAAATTTAGATGATTTGGTAACCAACGGTATAAAAAAAGTAGATAATAAAAAGAAGACCAGTTAGCTAAGTAACTACAGAGAAGACGGAAGATTACTGGCGCAAAACGAATAAACTGGACTCCCTCTTTGGTGACAACGAAGACATAAGAAAAGGAAAACATTAGCACAAGATCAAGAAAACCTGGTTTGTCTGTATAGGGCTCGATGTGGATACAAGACTCCGACTGTACAACGCACTTGTGAAACCAATGCTCTTGTATAACGCTGGCACTTTTTCCTGCACAAGACAAGAACTTGAACACTGAACTCCTTCCACAGAGGCCAGCTTTGATATACCCTTTCCTCCTGGAACCACTCCAGACTGCCGTCTGAATTTCTTTACAAAAGAACGAGGAGCACAGCGATTTTGTGCGTGATCCTGGAGGAAAGATGAAGGATATTTGGACACACCTGGTTTCTCCAGCAAACATGACCATAGAGGATTACTTTGTTCTGGACGCTCAGCGTTTCCGTGGTTGACCAAGGGCGACTCTACTGACCGTCCTTGATAAAGATCGTAAGGAAATCGGGGGACGCCTCAAGGACGGGGAAGACCTCGACAAGCTGCGAGACGAGGCAACGAATCGCTATAGCTGGAACAAGTTAATCAGTCATTTGATTTCTCGTCCTCACATGCTTTGTCACGTCCTATGACATAGAGTATGTCCTTAACAATCTTTTTTCTCACTTCTTTTATTTCAAAAAAATCGTCTATAAAATGTAATACGAGTCCGTTATTTTGTCATGCACGAGAGAAAGAGGAACGATGGTTACAGGTGTAATGAAAGGAGAGTGATATCAATGCAATAAAACACTAGCAGAACTCAAACTTCAACCCATGGGTTAATCAATAGCTATTAATCAACGATTAACCAAAGCCTACGGATTAGAGAAAAGTAAGTTGTCAATTTAAAAGCATTAAAAATCCAGTGTTTTTACTACTAAAATATTATTAATTATAATTTAAATGTCTACTTAATCGAATTTTTAAGAAGGGACAAAATTTTAGGATCGGAAGTCAATTTAAGATGATTTTTCGTTACCAAAGCCCCCTGAAAAATAATACCAATTCGAACATGTTCAATTAATATTTCGACACAATCTAGATCGTTTTCATAAATCGACCCTTCAAGAGGAGTAAATCCATATTTATCGACACACTACAAGCGTTATGAATATAAAACATACATTTACATTCGCACCATTTTTTACAAGTAAATTAATGATGTCTCGTTGTCCATACTCTGCAGCGATATTGATTGGGTATTTTTTATTTGACATGTACTCATTCACCTTTACTCCCTTTAAAATAAGAATTAATCAACATTTTTTAAATGTTCTGAAACTGCATCTACATCACCAACAGAAATGCACCAAATAAAAGAGTTTATCATTATTAACGAAGTGAGTTAATGCGGAATTGGAATAATTAAATAATTTTATTACATTGAAGATTATTAATAAAGGTTTTTAATTATTAAATTAAAATTAAATTTATTTTCACTTTAATTAAATTCGTTATTTATTTCATTTGTTATTGAATCGATTAAAAAACTTAGGAGACGTCAATGCCTGGCCGGCATTCAAATTGGAGGGGTCCCCATAATATTCTACACTTAGAAAGGACTTGATTCTGTCAAAGGATACGTTCTATTTCGATCAAGGAACTGAATAAAACCTATTTCTGGTATATCCGGGTTTATTAAAAAATATTCATTTCTACTCAGAGAGTGGATGATATAATCCTTACATCTAGGGACCAATGCATCCAGACAGGTTCAGAACATTTGCAAGATCCGCTCTACCACATAAACAGATACTATGAGAACATAATCAACTCAAAGTTAAGTTCCATATTCACTCAATATATTAGTGTTAACAATTACTACGACTGCCCACATGGGGAACAAACCTGGAAAAAAAGAAGCTATACAAGATCGAAGACATCCAATAACTACATATAAATTCTTTAGCTTTGTTACAGATACAACTCTCTCCTGAAAACTGTCAGACAGTTTATCTCACGGGACCATCTGTAACTGAAGCATTTAGAGTGAACGTGGGATCCCGAGAGGAACACCGAACGAAGGTGAGGAGCTTACTGAGAAAGCCTGAGATCACCTAATGGCTCCTTCGCTCTTATAATATCTCCAGTCCCAATTAAGAAGACCCACCCCTATCGGTGTTACCTCCTATCAGCTTGAGTCTTTTATCCGCCTGTGTCATTAATGACTCATTAAACGTTAAATGGACTTGGTAGCTTCTAGGATCAAAAAATGCAATACTGGAGACTTTTTGGCACCTTCCAATATCTTCGTCCTTTCTTTGGAAAAATAAAATCGAATTCTTAATCATCCGGTAGCCGCTCTCATGATTGAGGCCGCATTTAGTCTACCAAATATCAAATTCGCATGTGGGCAAACTTTCATTTGGTACAAGTGTATTTCACAGATGGGATAAGCACATAAGTGACCGACCCTGTAATGATAAAAAATACTGATAGAGGCTGCAGTTGGAGAGCAACTCTTCTTTGCTATGTTTTCAAAACATCCATTTCCTAAGCCTATTCGTCGAGATTTTAGTATGCAATGTGAAGTCAATATCTTGTCGTAGGTGATTATAAGAATCTTTGAATTTTTTTCGATACAATAAGGGCCTTAGCAAGGAAAATTTTAAGAGTTGTCTTATATTCTTTATCTGAATTGAACCTTGTAATTTCTGATTTTGACACTGACACGGACAATCTCTTAAAGACATGAAGCCAGAGAGGAAAATCTATCGCTTCTGGCTCTACAAATGTTATCCGTATCTTTGAAGAACATTTTAAAAACTTCTTTTACTGGAAATTGAAGAGAAATAGATTAAAAAACACCAGAGATATTGAGGCCTGTGGTAAACCATTTGCTAATAGGCGAGATTTTGATTTCACGTATTCTCCCATTTCGTCCGGAAAGGAAATTGTCGAATCAGTGCTTAATGTTTGGATGGATTCTCGTCACAAAATTTTGAGCGCTGGAGACTAAATTGAACGCTTTGTTTATTGTGCGTTCTTGCACATATAGGTTTTGGGTAGTGAACCGTCGGTAATAAACTCGAAAATAATACTCAAATAGTTTAGGTTGGTCGGTCGTTTTTGAAGCCATGCTGGAAGAACAAAATCCATAAAACAGGAAAATCAACGTTATAACATGTCTCACTAATATTTTTAGAGATTTGCATGTTTCCTGGATTAAGAATTGTTGAGATTTAATAAATTAATTAATTTTCTTTTTAGTTAAGACAACGACAATAATTAATTAAAATTAATTGTTTCACATTGCGTATTTATTTTTTATTTCTAAAGATTTATTATTATTTTTACTGTTCATTACTTCAGCCAAAGATCCATCATTTATGTCCTTATGTTCCATTTGAGGGATTTTAAAGCTTTTAAGCTAAATTTAGCGGAAATCACTAACTTTAAAATTAATGCTGCGTGTCCTTTTGTTCCTAATGAGCTAAACCAAAGAAAAATCATTAAAATTATCAATACCACAAATTTTTGCACAAAGTTTTTCAAGTCTTGTAAAAATTCATCAATTAATGCCTTTTTTGGATTTTCTCCAAAATATTCCAACAATTCCTTAGATAATTTCTGCAAATTAATAATTAATTCAAATTATAAAAACTTGGGCTAATTCGAAAGATTTGACCAGAGCTTCGAATCTTGGTTTTTGTTCGCTTAAAAATTTCTTGATGTTTTCTTCCGCCGGTGAGTTAGGCTTAATTTTTAAGGCTTCCTTCACAATCATTTCATATCCAGAACGTAAAGAAGCATAATTTGTTTGAAGTGTTTCCATAATATCTAATTTCAAATTATAGCTCTACTACCTCCTCGGTGAGTTAGTTTCTCGAAAAAAGGAAATTCTTGTTCAAAATATAAAAGATCACGATGCTTAATGTCAATATGTTTAACCAAATATTCCATTAAAGTTCCTTTCCCGTCGTTAGTTTTTATCGTAAAAAACAAAAAAAAATAACTTAATTTTACTTTACTCAGAGATTTTATTTGAAATCCAAATGCACATGCTTTATCTGAATTGAAAAAATTTGCGACGGCTAAGAAAATCTACATTTAGGCACAAATTCATACTTTTAATATTTCTTTGAATTTCGATGATTCTCTAATACTTTTTGTTAATTTTATAAATTTTTCTAATGGCTAAAATACTAGCGACAATTTACTTCGGCAACATTTTTGTACTTTTGCTGAACATTGTACATGAAAATTAGCATTTTCATTCGAGTTTCTATTTTTTCAACCATAAGTAGCTGAAATATTTTTTTATTAATTAAAAAACTTTAACACATAATTGGTCCTCTACTATAAGTTTTTTTTGCAATTCAGGGTCATTGAGGTATTTTCCAAATAATTTTTTCTAAAAATGAAAAATGTCCAAAGAATTAAAATTGTAACATCACCAACATCGTCATCTTTTGGACAAATTGGCATTAATAATTCCAACTCGTCGGTGTAGTTTATGTGCCATTCTAGTCTGCAAGGTAATTAATAGAATAAAACTCAGAAATCGCGGATAAAACACTATCGACGATTTTTCCAATTTTTATTCTGACAATTGCTTTAGAATTATAAATTTTTAAACTCACCTACTGATCTAAATCTATTATTGTCGAGTAACGAAGTTGGATAATCATATTTTTCAGTATCTTTAGTGATTGGTTTTTCACGTTTTCGTTGCTCACGTAAAACTCCTCATTGATCTCATTCAAATTAATTTTCTTTAAATTATAAAAAAATGATTTAAGTACATAATATATAGCCTCAAAATTCATGTTTTTAAAAATCGACTTTTCTAGCTGTTTTGGCGAGATTGGCAGCCAGTTTACCGTTTTTAACGGTTTCGGAGGCTTTGGAATATTTTTTGAAATTTTTTTGCTTTTAGATTTAGAAGGTGGTGGAGGTGGTGGGGCTACATTTTGAATAGGCGGTGGAGGTGGGGTTTTTGATTCTGTTGAAGTCTCTGCATCTTCGCTTAAAGGCTTTAGAAATGGTTCTCCGGAGGAGGTTGGAACGATTGTTTTGTGTTTTGACAAAAGAGTTTTGTTTTCGTCTTCTCTTGGCATAGATGGAACTGATGTTGCTGAATCAATTGTTTTTTCTGGTGATTTCGGTTGATTTGATATTTCCTTTTCGAATTTATCTGTTTCGAATAATTTTATATTAATGACCGATTTCATAATTTTCGAGCTCTTCTGGCGCCATATATGATTTTAACTGAGATTCAATTTCTCGTAGACGCGCTTTCAATTCGTCAAGTTTTTCCGCAGTTTCGCAAATCAGATCAAAATCGATTAGATTTTCTTTATATTTCTTTATTACATTGCACAATTCCACATCTTCCCCATTTTCGTAAATCTATAATTTTTTTATTGCCTACTTACCTTTAGGAATTCACTAAACTTGGAATTTGCCAGCAAATATTGATTTACCACCCTTCTTTCCAAATCACTGTCGTGGTTAACAAAATAATTGATAAATTCAGCTGAAATAGCCTGAAGGTATAAAATACTTATAACTTGATAAGTTGGAGACATTGAAGTGAAAAGAGGTTCGATAATTCCTTGAAACAAATATTCCTGTCTAATCTCCTTGAAATTATCAAACAAACCAAACTTGATTGCACTTCATAACTTTGGCGATGACAATCTCATTTTCTATGATGCAGATGCTTATTAGAAGGGTAAGTACGAGCAATGTAACGCTATTATCAGATTTTTAAATTACTTTGGAATTTTAAGCGTTATAGTTTTGTAAATTGTTTCTAAAAAGCCTTCGGTCTTGATTCCTTTATTAAACCCAATCTAAAGTAGACAAATTGCAAAACTTTCGTGTTCATTATGTCTTTGGCGCAAATTATCGAAAAGTAAATACATTCTTTGATCTCGTTTAAATTATTTGAAATTTTATTTTTCTTATTTCCGTAAGAATCTTTATATTTGAGATATTTTCCTCATATCTAGCAAATTATGCGAACGAAAATACATATAGTGCAAAGACGAGAGAATTTTCACAAGAATTTCGATCCCATATCGATCATCGTTTAAAAATAATTTACATATTCTATAATTTAAGCACACTTTAATACGTTAATGGCTGAGTCCTTATTAAATTGTCAAACTTTACTAAACTGTGTGCCAACTTCGGATATTTGAATTTCTAAAATAATATAAATTAATTTTATTAGATTTATTAAATAATTTTAAATATTTTAATTAAAATTACATTTTGGAACGAAAGGGTCTTTAAATGCGAAATTAAATCATTTGATGAACTATTTATTGCTGATGAACCCTTTAATGATTATTTTAATCTTTACATATGCTTTTACGAAATCTGCCTTTTTAAGAGTGTCATATTCTTTAACTTCATTTAAGATGTCTTCATCAAAGTCTTGGATGCTCTAGCACTATTTTGACTAATTACAATTAAGTTGTTGAATTTTTCAATGATGGCATCTCTTGAAATCGATTCGCTGTTTGAAGTCGACTCAAATGAAGTTGAAAATGATGTTTGCATACTTATAAGCGAATATTGATTATAACCGGTAGATATTTTTATAAATCTGAATTAAATTATTTTAATTATCCGTACAAAGCACGTTAGAATTTTAATCAGAATAAGTAAAATATTATTTTTATCACCACACAAGTCATTTAGCTCAAATGCAGGCTCTCTATACACACAGTATACTGAACCTACCGCTAGTACAACTTCGGCATAAGACCAAATCTGGGTAAAAACGGAGCTAAAGAAGATCGAGACTACCAAAACTCTACATAAGCTTTCCGGTTCTGTGACAATTCAACACCATTTGAGCCCATTGTTAGAAAAACGGGCATGGTTTACTTGTAATGCGATAGAAAATTTATATAAAAAATAAATTTTATTTTATTTACATAAAAACACAGCATTTCCTGCAAGGAGTAGATAATGTTTCCATTACTTAAACCTACCTATGAGAAACTCGCACTTTATTTTAACAAGTAAGAACAGCAATGTTAACTAATCAAAGGCATATCCAAGACATTGAAACTGATCTTGACTTCTCGTTCTTTTCTTTTTGTCTGTTTGTGAGTTCCAGAAGACAATCCACTTCCTCAGTGTTAAATATACTGATGACGTCATCACTCGTCAAACCCAAACCATCGTAGATGCATGGAACTTTCAACCGAATGGACAGCAGCGATAATCGAACTGGAGACCTCATGATTTTGGTCTGGAACTCATTACATTGAGCCATCATTTACATAAAAACAAAAAATTGTTAGCGTTGTTCACCATTTCTGTTGGCGCAAAATATAATCCTAAATTATATCCAAAAGGACAATTAGTCACAACCATCCAGAGGAGTTCCTAATGGACGGCACTTCCTTCAAGTTCGAGCATGCGAAGACTACTGAGGGAGGCCGAGATCACCTGAATTTTTTCATTCTGTCTATGACGGTGGTTTTCTGTTTCAATAAATTTAAAATTTAAATTTGAACATGTTGATTTATTGGTCCCTTTATAATGTTGTGTTTTCCTTCATATTTCCGAGGACGTCGAACCAAATTCAGGACCGACCGTGATTATCTCCCGAATTAATATAAATGGGATCCTTACTAAAATCACTTAACAACGGCGTTTTATTATGTTCAATTTTGTGGATTTTGCTTTATTTAAAAAAACGAAACTCCATTAAAAACCCATCCTCAAAATTCCCCGGATACTCGGTGTTTGGTTAGAGATCAAGACTCGAAACAAGTGGAGGTCTTCTTACCATCGTATATTGGATAGAATATCAACTTGTTTCCTCCACGAAGATCTTTTAATATTAAGCCTCCTTCCGAATGACAATAGTCAATATTTACTTTCCTCCTTCTTGTCTCGTTGCTATCGCCTTACCTAGTGCATTTCACATAGTTTAATCTGTGACGACGTGAATATGAAGATCCCCCTATGGTATACAAACCAACAACTGGACCAAAGAGGTTCACTTATATCAGATAACTTATTAATCTTCAATGACCAAACAAACACACAAGGTCGCCAACTCAGAAAGGCGGCACCTCAACATCACCAGATCTTTCACTTTCTGCTGCCATCACCTGGGACTTCAGTTATGATTTGCACACGGATCATAATCCAACACTCTTGAAATTTCGAGGTGAACATAAGATGATCCAGACCCCTGTAATCATCGTCAACTTCTCACGTGCGTTTTTGATCTGGGTTCACGTCTTTTATTGAAAGTTACCTCTATTCGATTCGGATTGAGAACTTGACTTCAATTGAAGTTGCCGTTGCATTCATCACCAAGTTATTCTGCAAACCTGCAAAAGGTTCATTCCTATGGGCTGAATCGAACATTTTTTTGAATAGATTCGACATTGAAACAAGAACCCTCATCGAGGAAAGAAGCGGACTAAAAGTAAGAAATTAAACGATTGGTTAAAAAACCCACTTCTTACAGCTTCCTCTATTCC
Source organism: Dicyema japonicum (assembly GCA_011109175.1). Classification (NCBI taxonomy): domain Eukaryota; kingdom Metazoa; phylum Dicyemida; class Rhombozoa; family Dicyemidae; genus Dicyema; species Dicyema japonicum. The sequence goes on from RDEW01000062.1 coordinate 77,155, forward strand.
AACATGGATTCTTCCACGCTGGTTCAATTTATCTATGACAGATTGAATTCGCAAAAAAAGAAATGTGCTGGTCTCTGGATATCAAGAAAGTTTTTGACTTTGTATTGAGGAAGATTTTGACAAAAAAAATTTCTCCACTTCCATCAACCTAAAAATGAAAACACGGTTCGCTAACTTTTTCAGTGGTCTAAGAGGACAAGTGACGATATAAATCAAAAGTCGAAGTCTCCGTACTTTTCTAATTGAATCTCTCATAGATCTCTATTATCTCTAACATTATTCAATTTTTTTCTCAAAGATCTTCCCACTTCAAATTCTGCTAAATACAAGCGACTTTGAAACAATTGAGTCTGATTTTTTAAGGTCTATTACTTATCTCTCAGAAAGTATGATTACTACGATTGTCACTTCATACAGAAAAAAAATGTTGTTCAAATCCAAATTGACCCTGAACGGAGAGCAAATCTAATTAAGAAGACACAACCTTGGGATCAACATTAGACCCTCCTGTTGACACACACATCACTAAGAATTAATGATTCGCGAGTCCAAAGAAGATAGAAATTTTCAAGATCTTTGCCATATCCTCGATTTCTTCTATCTCTTGCCTCAAATTGTTATACAAACAGTATAACCTACTAATTATCGAACACGCATGTCTAACATGCTGTCCATATCAAAACAAAACAAACTCCACGTTTTACAAAATCAATACCTCCGAATTCTACTTAAATGCAACAAACAGAGCTTACCCTGTCATTAAAGAAAAACACAAACAAAATAAGATTTTTTATAATTCAAAAATTTTCAAATGAAATGAGTCATAAATGACTTAAAATTATAAGGTATACGTTACCTTTATAATCTCTGTTCGAGTGGATGAATTGATTGCCTCGTTTCATAGCGCCAGTACTTGTCGCGTAATCATTTAAACACCTTAGATAGCAGACAAGAAAGGTGATTATGGATCTGTTCAACTTACTCAACTAATTATCTACACCATTTTTAAAACCACGGACATTCCAGCCGTGCTAAACCCATCTTTATTCGCCGAGAATTTCGAGTCGTGCCGTAATTTCACTGACGATTTCTTACTCATTATCGCAATGGCTCCACAGGTGTTAAAGTCGATTGGAAAAATAATTTTAAAATTAAATTAACGTATTTTTAGTATTCGGTGAATATTCAATTACCGCTTTTTTCTATTAAGTTTTAACAATATTTGAAAGTTTCTATCATTTTACACATGAAACTACCGTATTGGCTGGAAATTTGTTTCAAATCTTCTAATGATGCAACGCATAGGGGATCAAGCGGTATAATTGAGAAATTGTGAAAACAGGATTCATCGATTGAATTTTTAACCTCTCCAATTGCCTTATTTAATTTTTATTTAAAAATACAGCTTTTCTTCTGAGGACATGACCACTTTGGTTTTAGTAAAATTCAAGAAATTTTCACACATCCGTTAAGTCGCAGAAAATTTTCGAAAATATAAAAACAAATTTAAAAAGAAAATCAACGTAGAATCAATTTTCTAGAATTTTAAAATAAACATACATTTACAACAAAAATCAAATTTTTTTCCTGAATTAAAAAACTGGCTTATCATGTTGAAAATTTTAACTATTTTGTCCAATGACTGGATATTTTTAGTTTTCCATGGAATATTAAAAATCTGTGATATTTTAAATATTTACATCAATTTTTTCAGACATTTGTTTTCCTGTCATGTTGATTAAACAAAATTTGTTTATTTTATCTTCAGAAATTTCCGCAATTATTTCATTTATCCTGCTTCCTTTTATTTCGCTATTTTTAAGGTAAACTGAAATGACTAATATTTTAATTTTGGAAGTAACGGATAAAGTTCTTTCTATATATAAATTGTGATAAATTACTTTAAATAATTATTTAATTTTGAAGTGTTAGATTTATTAGAATCACCTGAAATCACCAAAATTGATACAAGTTAGAAAAGAAGGAGGAGTCACCACGTCAATTTTTAAAAAATCCGCCAAATATTGTGTTTCTGAAATTAAATTTTTTACACTCGGCCTTGATTTAGGATTTATAACAAAAATATTTTCTATATTAATCAAATTTAAGATGACCAATAATTTTTTCTAATTGAGAAAACTCTGTGAGAAAAGTCGGATCATAACTTATGCTAAGAATTTTTCGTGGTGCTGTAATATTAAATGGCATACAATTTGAGCACAGATAATAAAGGATACAACCGATAGCCTCGAATAATTTACTAAATCAACCCAAATATCCTGCCCAGTATCTAATTCCAAACATAGCTTGAGATTGATCATTTCAGGAGATCGGAGAATTGGCGTCGTACAAGATTTAATCTTTATTTAATAAAAATGAAATATACTTCTTCGTTCAACAAATTAAATTGATCCTCAGTCCATTCTTCTTTGGGTTTATAAACTTGATTTGTAGCGCTCCCAAAGTCACCGAGTTTAATTTGCCCACATTTTGAAACAAATAAATTTTCCATCCATAAATTAATTGAAGAGGTACTTTTATATCTCTGTGTATTATTGGGGGTTGGCATGAATGAAGTTTATCAACACCTCGAAGAATTTGTGCGAAAATGTATAATATTTCTGGTAGGACTAGTTTTTTGTATTTGTCTAATCGCATTTTTAAAGTTCCTAAAACTTATTAAATGCAAAATAACCGGGGAAATACTCTAAAAGTAGATAAAACTGATATACTCCAAACATCCCGACTTGCTTCCAAGAATGGATCTGAACAATTTCATCAAGAAATTTAAATTTTTCCTTTGGATTTTTTAAATTAATACAACCTGAAATTCAATTTCTTTCATAACCCGTAATCTGAAATGAGTAACAATTTTCTTGACCGCATAATATGTATTTTTATAAGTGTCCACACCGATATAAATAATTCCAAATCCACCTGTTTTAATCTTAATTTAATACCTTCTCCGATTAATTTTTCTAAGGTTACGCTGCATTTATCGAAATATATAGTTGCACCGACTGTTTCACCCATAACCACAAATTTCTTTCACTTTAATAAAAATTTTATTATTTTAAATTCAATTAAGTTTATTAAGACTTTTTGTATTAAAATTTTATTTTTTAATTAATATTATAAAAATTTTATTAAAAAGCGTGAGACGAGATGGCTCAAGGAGAGGCTCTCGTTGGCTGTTGTCCGTGGGAATAGCTTGTGCATCTCCCAACAGCTGAATTAAAATTAAAATTAACTATTCTTTTTCCTTTTTCCTTATAAAAACATTAAATCTAAAAAAATTTTATTAAAAGATTTTTAATGAATAACTGAGTTAAAATTTATATTATTTTATTTTAGAATAGAATAGTTAAATCCTTCAGAGGCCGTCTGCGTATAACGCTTTCTGAAGCCCTTAATGGAGATTTGAGACCAGTAAATAGAGCATTGAAAAACGGTGAAGACATCATCAGTCTGCAGAGTCTGGCATCGAATAGGAGATGGTGGGAGAGACTAGTATCTCTGATAATATGTCGCGACCGCTGAAAGTGATCCATCACTGTCAATCATCGTCAAAAATAAAAATAATCTATTACATCAAAGTTAACTAAGGCCAATTATTAACAATTAACAAGTGATAATTAACTATTATTTCAAGTCGTCTTGAATTTTTTAGTCGTCGTGAATGAACTTTCTTAATAGACCCAGCACTATCTTCGACTTTGACAAAATTGTTAGACAATTTCTCGATAATAGTTACTGGATTTCCATACGGATGTTCAAATTTTTTTAATCAAAGAGAAGGATTCGTCTCATCATCTATTTGAATACGAAGCTTTAAGCAATTAAAAATAGAATACACTATATCCAACATCTAACTCATATTTTGATCGATGCACTCCCATCTTCGTATTCATTCTTCTATAATGTGAAGACTGCAAATTCACCCTCTCAAAGTTAAACTGGTACTCATCATCTTTACTAATAAATAACAACAAAAAACCTTCATTATAAATGTCGCGTTTTTCTACAACTTCCAATTCTTCCATATTAAAACTTTTTGGATTTTCCTGAACATCTGATTCCACAACTGTGTGGAATCGAGGAATACTAAGATACTCTTTAAATCCGTCAGAGACAACTCGCCTAGAAATAAGATGTAATAAATATTATTTTTCGGCACTTTATATTAGGTATACGGAGTATGGAAGCAAAGTATAGGAACGTGCGTACATACGACCCCATACCTGTTAAGGAGCGAATTCCGGAACATCGAGCACATGATGATAATATTAAATTCTTGCTTATTCCTCCTAAAATTTTAATTAAAATTAAATAAAAGCTTTCCGTCTATCATAAGGAAGTTTTCAGTCTTCTATACTTCCGAGCTGCTGATACATTCAGGTCTTGTCTCTCCAGGATGCATTTTATAATATTGTACTTTTCAGTATTTTTCATGGTATCTTTATTAGGCATCAAGACAACGTGATTAGTGAGTTAGTTTTTTGATTTTATTGTCAAAAATTATGGTATGCCATCAAAAAATATTTTTACACATAATAATAATTATTATAAGTCTCTGCTAAAGTCTTCATTTTTTCCTATTTAAAGCCTCAAACATTGAATGGCGCGAGCGTGAAGAGTTTACTCAAATCATGTGAAGAAGACAATATTTTTTTTTATTTTAGAACCACTTCACCAGTTCAACCGAAAAAAAACTTGTTTAGCAATGTAACAATACTTCAACAATGATAGCAATACTTTGAGACGATTTCTTTCTTTAGACAAAGGATTCCTTCCATCCCCACTGGTGGGGTTAATATAACGTTTCGGTACTAAAATAACCCTTCCCTCAAATATATGCGGTCGATAACGCGACCACTATGTCAGGGGAGACAAAGATATCCAGATAAAGGCTCTTTCTTGTCTGGGTCCGCTTTCAAGTTCGGCACCGGATCAAATGCATTTGACGGATCTCTGGGAGTGTCCGCTCTTGGGTGCGATTTTTGTGTTAGCTACCAGTTTCCTACACTTGAAGTGACCTGGAGTAAATAAATAAGATAAAGACTCTAAACGTTTGTCAGGAATTAAATAGTAGATTTTTCACTTATCACGTTTATAGTTGAAATGACATCAAACCTCCTCCGAATGGAGATTTCTTTCTAAAGTGGGCTTTTTGCGTTGAAAACTCCTCAGATAAGAACGCTATCAAGGTAGACAAGGTAGATAGGCTTGGCATAACATAGTTATTCGATCACGAGCAGGGGTTGAGGATGTTATGTTAATAAGAAAAATATTTCAGTTTGTAGTTGCGAATGAGATCGCAATGATTTCTGTAACATTATCATCCACAAAAGTCTCTTCACTTCCGAAGAGCTGTCCAACCGTTTATGATCCTTCTTGTATCTAGTTAGCAGCTCAACACCGTTTTTCCGTTCGGAAAGTCCCTATAGATTTGTATCAATATTGAAATAACTAATCACTAGGAAAACTGGTCTATTCTTAAGAAACATGTCGAAATTATAATAAAATTATATTTTAATTATATAATATTAATATATAATTAAATTATATAATATTTAACCAGATAGTATATATGTATCAACGTATGTGAATGCAACATCTATATAACAACGTTTAAAAATAATCATAAAATTTAGAGTTCTTTTAAATTAAATCAAATAAAAGACGCTTTGACCGATTTTGACAAGTCTACCAAGAATTTCGTATGTACTCTTGAGAATTTTAACGGTCAACTAAAATCAATACAAGACTCATTTTCCTCTATCTATGACTGCGATTCGCTATCTCAATTTTTGATTGCAGTTGTAGTCGATTTAGCTTACTTTAGCCTATTCTGATGTTTTGTCGGCAACTGATCGGATTCTAAAGCACTATCAAGTAGTGAAGGATGTTAACAAATACGGCATAAACGAAGTGGGGTAATCTTAATTTTTCCGTTTTAGTTCCGAAATTGATGACGTAATCAAAAAATTAGACGATGTAAACAACGCGAAGAAATTCTTCGCTACTAATCGACCTCAATCCATCGAATTTACGACTTCTGTATTTTTATAAACTTAAAATAGACAATTCAATTTGATTCGCTTATTAAAAAACTAGAAATGGATTTTACAACTGTTCTGAACGAACAATTTAATATTTGTCCTTCTCTCTTTGAGACTAAAATGAATTCTGTAAGCAATCAGAGCACACCTTTAACGACTCGTAGCATTGTTACTCCAGCTCGTAAAATTGACCCACCTGGTGATTAAAAAGGCTGATTTGTAGGGAGACCAAATTTGGCGAATTATTACACAAAGTTAATAACCTATATCGACAAAATAAGACACATGTATTTTTGGATAAATGAAAATTTAATTTCAAACTTAAATCACTTTATTGACATTTTTATATCCTCCAGAACTGATTTTCTGGCTTTGGCAATTAAACGCTCTCAAGGAGGCATTGGAACCCCATCAGCAACTCTCCATGCAAATGTAAGTTTTATAAAATTTGATTTAATTTAAAATTTATTTTAATTTTTTTAAATTAATATTTAAATGAAACGTTATTGTATTCTTATTTTACCATTTTTCATTTTATTAACTGTTTTACCGATTTTCTATTATTAATCGTGTCTTTAATATATTTTATTTTTAGTGTAGTTTACACAACAAGACCTTTTCGCCAATGTAAGCTTTAATTAATATTAATAAGATCGAGGAATTCAATTAGAAGTTCGCCATTGCAAGCTGGGCATTCATTGTTGCAAAGAACATCAAAAAATCAAAATGAGAATAGCGATATTTACAATATTGATTCATTGATCGGGTTAACCTACAATCTCTCGATTTTGGCGGAGACAGAACTGGACTTATTAGTAGGAATATTTTTCAACAACTTCCCCAAGTCGAATTACTATATAAATACGATTTTTCATTCTCTTATAATTTCCCATTTCGACATTCTTGACATCGAAACCCAGGTTTTTTTCCCACTTACGTTTAGAAAGCAGAAAATTCTTATATTAGTCTCAATTCCTCCAAATATATCTCCTCAATTTTGACATCACTGTTAACGGGACTCGCCAACATCACAGAGATCAAATTATCGTTTAATAAGGCCTTTGAAGAGAAGAACGAAAATTTGGAACCCATTAAAGTTTTCAATGAAAGACTGACTTCTCTTTTCGCTGAGCTACAAGTGACGACCGGCAGAACTATCGACCACCAAGTGGATGTTGTGCAAGTTCTTATTTTTACTCATTTGTGCCTAGAAAGATCCATTGCATCATTCTTTGATGCCAACAGATGGGAACGTGCACGAGTTCGTTGCTAAGGTCTGTTTTATCTGAAATTTCAAGTTTGCCCCATTTCTTTCGATTTTGTTCGAAAATAGGAAAATTGTGGGAGAATGTCTTAATATTTACTATTTGAGAAAAGATAACGTTTATTTTCCATTAAACTGTAAACCAAACTTCTTATTTCTTAGACATGGAACTATCACTGTCTTCTGCAACCCTTAAAGTGACGGATTTTATCGGTTTCCTGGTTGTGTTCTTATTTTTAAGTAAAAACGTTTCTCCCTGCATTGGAAGCGAATTTGTTGCAAAAAGCAACACTTTATAGTGACTCTGCAATCCGATTTGTCTTTCTTATCAACAATTTCACTTATATTCTGCGAAATGTGTCGTTATTCACTTTCGAACACACAACTGACAGGTTTTACGTTTTTTTAATTTTAGGGATAAAATTATTGATCGACTATTGGATGATACGAAAAATAAAATTGTGAGAAATATCGCTAAATTTGAAAGTGAATATTTACTAATGTAATTCGAAAAATAATTATTTTAGTTGGGATATGCTCTTTAAGCCATTTGAGCGTGATGTTTATAAAAGTAATGTTGAGGTTAGTCGCTTGTGTTATAATTTTAGTTGAAAGATCGAGAACGAAAAATCATAAAGGAGATGCTCCATGTTGGATGTTTTTTTAGTTCTAGACTTTCAATAAAGACATTGAAGAAACTGCTAAATCTCATAAAAATATGTTTTTTGCGGACAATCAAAAACGGAAAGATATTTGCAAGAAATGTACTTCTTTAGTAGTGAATAAATATCAGCAGGAGGTCCAACCCTATGCCAGGTTGCCTTTTTCCACCAATCCGGCCAAATACTTGAAGTATGATGATCTTAGTCTTGCCAACTTAATTAAGGATGTTTATGAAATGACTTGAAATTGTTTTTGATATATATTTTAATTTCGATTTTTTGGAATTTAATAATCCAACGGATTCCCTGTTTCTCTTAAAACCAGACTTGTTCAAGTTACTCAAATTTTACGCAAACGTGATTCAAACTCGCAGCATGGCGTATCCGATTCTTCTCCGTTCCGAAAGTTGGCCCACTCTATGTCTCCTGAGTCTATCGTCCTATCCATTAAACGAGAGGTTGCATCCATTTTGAAGAAATGATAATCTGTGCAATAGAGGAAGTCACCATCTCAATTTTTATTATTAGCGACGTATGTAGAATCATAGTAGCTCCCTTCTGATAGATTGTCCTCAAAATATTATGGCCAGATGAAATTCGAACCAGGATCCTAATGTGCATCCGACCTGTCCTGTGTCTGTCACCCCTCCTAGGCTCACGAGAAAAAAATGACATGCGGTTTTATTTATCATGAAAAGAAGTAAACATTTACTGCAATAGAAGTACTCATCACCTCAACCCTCCGTCCAATTAACTACTTGGCTGACCGTTAGTTTGAAAATTGTTGTTAGTTTTGACTTTATAGTAATTGTATTTTCATGTTGAAGTATTTAAAGAACATTAAGAAAAAAATTTTTGCTTAAAGGAGAAAATTTTAAAATTGCGTGAAAATTAGTTGTTCGCGACCATAAAATGAAAAAAATACTCGAAATTTTGAATTAATAAACAGCTAGTTTCTATATCTAAGACATTGCTTAAATTTCAAAAAATTTCCATTAATTAAATGTTTATCATCCTTCATAATTTTTGAGTGTGCAGAATATTTATCTCTATAACAATATCATGAAATAATGAATTTTTTCTAATTTGTTTTGCCAATTTGGATTTTTTTCTACAAGTATTGAGAAAATTCTACTTTTTAATAACACGATAAATCAAAGTTGCAAAAATTAGAACTTTTACGGGAATACTGTTAAAATAAGTAAAATTGTGTAACCAAAAGCTATTATAAGATATTTGTAATCAGATACATGAAATTTTTATCGCAATGCAATAAGAATGATTACTTTCAACAAGATCTATGCGGCAAACAAATGATCATCCGAATTGGTTCGGTACTCCCTTCTTTTGTGATCCTCGGCTTGCTTAGAAGCATGACCTGGGTCAAAAGTATTGGTAGCACTGTGGGGGAAATTTTTCTTCTGATACTAAGTTTTGTCACTTTCTTCCTTTATTTAGATCTTCGACTTTCTGATGTCTGTCACCTTAACCGCGCTCACTAAAAGAATTTCGTGCAATAGAAGTACGTCACCAACAGTCATGAAGCTAATTAAACATTTCGTGCAATAGAGGTACGTCACCATCTCTACCTTCCGATCAATTACCCACGTAGCTAACCACATACGTTTTAGGAAAAATAGCAAACAAAATTCAAATAAATTAAAGCCAAATAAAATATAAAAACATTTAAATAAAAAATTCAAAATTTAGTTTTCAATCCATTATTTGTTCAAGCAATCCCTCTCTTACCGAAAAGCCTCAGAAAATATTCATCTACGGTTTCGAATTGATCTTCTGTGATGTCACCAAAAAGGGAACTGTAGTCTGGAATGAATTCATCTTTGAATGAATATTGATTTTCATCTATTGATGTTTCATGCACTGGAAAATACTCGTTGTGATCCAATTTGATGAGTCTGATGATATTCCTGGATGTCACTCTCCTTGAAGTACTAGACTCTCGAATCCTGTAAGAAAATAAAGATTCAATAGAGTTTACATTTAGAAGAGTGGAAACACCCGTTCTAAAAAATTCGTCAATTACATTAACAGAGAAAGTCATTCCACGTAAAACAATTCTAATTTAAATAAATTTTAATTAAATTCTAAATACGTTTTATTTAACAATAAAATATTATTTATTAACTATGGGGAAGAGCGGCTGCTGACATTACGGAGTAAGCGTTTCCGCGGACAACTGCAATCCCAATTCGTTGCCTCAGTCAGACCGCTTTCCGCACGTCTTTCTTACGGTTCGCCAATTTCCTCTCGATTTCCTTCAGGACAGAGGATGTGATACTTCCCACAGCACCATACGTCTCGATTGCCACCAGTACAAAACGAAAGCGGTCTCCAATTTCGCCAGCCAGATCGGCTGCCGGTCCAGTAGACTGCGTCGAGCTGAGTAACATCGAGTTTCGAGAATGAATCCACAACAGTGCAGTCCCATACGAGCGATTATCCCTCAGTGAACGGAAAGATAGTTTGCCCATCCGGTCATTTCCCGTCTCCTCGGTCCAATCCCACGGGCTTCAGTATTGCCGGGAAGCTTACATCTTCAAGAGTACGCACGATAATGTTGTTCATTGCAGCGTGGCGGGGTGCTTTGCCCGCACTCCTTTTGCAAGAAAGCGGATGCTGACCTTTGGCATCAACGATCCCTTCACAACGACATTGGTGTTTGACGCAAACATTGGACCAAAAGGCTTCCACTTGAGAGCGATGACTCATATGCTGGAAATCCGATCTCCAGCGCCGACCTGAGACCCGTGCCTCCGAGGCGTGTAGGAAACTTGCATTGATTCCATCTCTGTACGTAAAAGTAGAATTTTAGAAGCAATTCGGCTGATTTTCTCAATGTCCTATCCAGTGACAGGAGGATGTCACGATGTTTAAAGCAGGGAGAACAACGGAGAGCACATAGGAGTTTGGGCAAGCCGATGCTATTCTTCAAAAGGAAGAACGCTGTATGACCATCGAGTAAGGAGAGTTTCTCCGTAACTCTGGAGAGTTCATCCTCTTTTGTTAGTAGATGGCTCCGCAGTTCCTTTTCGTCAAGTGGGCACCCAAGAAAGTATGTCCGCTCCCTGGGTACGACAGTAATTCCAGGTAGTACCGAGTTGAAAGACTCGACCAATTCTAAATTAAGAAATAAAATAATTATTTTTTAATCGTTGAAATATTCTAAATGACAGTGGATATATTAATTAACCAGACAAATATACCTTTCACAAAGAAACTGAAAATCTTGGTGATTACCTTCGACACACACATGTCCTTTTCATCTCACGTCGATGGCATCTCTGGAAGCTGCTCAAGAAAGCTAAGGATAATCAAAACTATTTTCGGTGGCATCAAAACTCTTTTCCCAGCTTTGAAATTGTTGTACAAATAATTAATTAAGCCAACTGTCAATACCTGTGCTACATGGAAAATCAATCTGTCCTGGACGAACAAAGAAACGCGACATTCAGGCCTAAACAGCCACTACTATTAGTAATCTCGGAAAACTAGAAAAAACTAATACCCTATCACTTGAAAATTTTATCCGACGAAATGGAAAGGGATTTTCTACCCTGTGCAGGCAGTGCAACTCTCAACAATACACAGCCACGACGTGTCTTAGGAGAAAAGCATACATCACCCCTCTCCAATTCCTATTCCCCAAACCACCCCGCACACAAAGAAGTTGCGTTGGATCCCAGAAGGCGAACGAGGAGAACATAAGAAATCTGATAGAGGCTTTAAAGATCACTTAATTAATTTAGTAATTAAATTAACTATTGATGTTCTTGGGTTAATAATAATAATATGGAAATTGATCCTTTATACAATTTGCAAGTCATAAGAAGAGCTGTACAAGATTCTCGATTCCGACAGACTCGTCCTCTCCCTTGTCGGTCTGAAATCATTTAGTTAGTTGAGGGCTTTTATCTTTTTTTTTTGATCCAGTGATCCTGGTGGTAATAATAATAATTATGCAGTATTATTCAGGTTCAAATTAAGTTGTTGACTTATATTAAAAATAAATATACTTTTCAATAAAAATATTCAAATAAAATATCCGATGGATTATGATTTATGTTAAACATAAATTTTTTTGCACTTTTGAAAAATTTATTAACAATAAAATATTATTTATTAACTATGCAAGAGAGCGGCTGCTGACATTACGGAGTAAGCGTTTCCGCGGACAACTGCGATACCAATTTGTTGCCTAAAAACTCAGTGGTAAAGCAGCCAGACCGCTTCTTGCACGTTTTTCTTGCGGTGGGCCAATTTCCCCACGATTTCCTTTAGGAAAGAGGCAGTAATACTTTTATTTTTTAAATGATTTTAAAAAATAAATTCTCTTTCTTAAAAAAAAGTATTTTTATTTGAAAATTGTTATGACAAGTCTCTATTATTGCCTGCCTCCCATAATCGTGAGCGCAGCCTTCCGGTTCCCCAAGGTGTCCGATTAACCTGATAAACTCAGCTGGAAAATCAACCGGTCCATGAAGTTCTGATACTTCCTCCTTTTCAAATCTTCAGCAGTGCTTGCCATGGAACTCGTGAGCAACAATGAAATGAACAAATTCCCTTTAGAGAAAGTCTCCTGGACGTTGAATTTCAAGCAAGACACCTCCTTTGGGTCCATTTCATGTTGTCATCACCTCTGTCAAGACCGACCGATTCTAGAATGAAAACAAACCCGTCGTCCTTGATGTCTCTCAAGACAGTCGTTTTAACATGTTTGACGAGAGAATTTCTCGTAACTCCGTCTGCATGAAAGCGGGTGTAGTCCTTTCTTGTCAACCATCCCACCACATCGATGTTATACCCTTCCCTATATGATGGGAACACACAGCTATGTAAATCTACACTGCTATGACCAACTGACTACACGGCCATTCGAAATTAAAAGCCGCGTAGCGCCATGAAGTGCTTCGTGGTTAATTGGAAGAAGTTTCTGTTTGTTCGTCTGTTCCTCCTCTCTCGTCCTATTAGAGTGGCGTCATGTGATCCACCTGTCTAGGTGGCGCCCAGTGCCAGGCCGGCACGAAAAAGGATCATTTGCTCCATTAAAGGGGTTTCCACAACTGCAAGTATGGACGTCTTTACCCTTTGTGTTGACTCCGGATGGACTCTGTTTCTGTAGAAGTGAAAACTGAATACACTTAATTAGTTTTTTACTTTAATTTCTTTCTCGGTGTACCCGGGGTTATTATTATCGGTGTTATAAATAGTTAAATGTATTTTGCATGGTTTATCTTTTTAGTAGCTAAAAAGATGATGGAATATACAAAGCAGCGATTCCTCGCCTTTAATGTATGCTAACTGGCACGGGTGTATGTGAATAACAGATCCCAAAGCCATCATTAGCAAATAAAAAAATCAAACAACACGAGAATCGACAAAACGTGATATTGAATAATTCTATTAAATAGGTAAACCAATAAAAATAAATTTAAATTAAATTAATCTAAACAAAGAATAAAATAACTAATTAAAATATGAGGTTTTATCGGTTTCCACGCACAAGCAAAAATAAAAAAAACGAGAAGTCAAGAACATTCTCAATGCCTTGGATGAATGTATCATGACCGCTCTTCTTAAATAAGGCGTGAGTTCTGCCTAAGCTGAGGTTTATTTTACTACTCCTAGCATGGCTGTATCTATTCTAAATTCCCCGAATTAACAAAAAAAAACTAAATTTATTTGAGGAAAAAGTTACCCATACGATGTAACCCCCACTAGTTCCTCTGTAGAAATTCGAGGAAAAATTTCAAGAATGCGGTGGGATCGCTGGTGGATAGCTCGAAAAGAGTCTTGGGGTTACTTGAAGTTTTATCACTTAATTTGTTGCTTCTGACATCTTCCTTCTTGAATGTTAAATTTCATAATTTTTCAATAATTTGGTTATAATTTTTCCTTTTAATAAAAAACGCAGATATTTGTTTTAAGATAATCTAAAAGAAATCCCGATTCTTTCAACACGGATTCTTCAGAATCTGAAATTACTTTTGGAATACCGGAGAGGTGGATGGCATTTCTGGTATCAGAGAATTTGTCAATTCCGCGAATTGAGTCAGGCTGAGTATATTGTGTAATACTTTCATAACGTCTACCAATGAATTGGAAGTTTATTACTGTTTTTTAAATTTACTAGACATAACTATTAAACTCATGATTTGCAAGAAACTCAGAGTCCATGAGATAACATAAGACATAAAAGCGTCGATAAAATTGAATTTTACAGCAAATTACTATACGCAGCGGAATAGACTCTATGGGACCACTAACTAACAATCGAGGAGTATGGAAGTGTTTAAAATTTTGGCTGAGCTACACGTGTTCTTTGTTAAGAATTTATGAATTCTGATGTCTCTTGAATCTTACTTCATCCAAACTCATGAGATAGAACAAGACAAAGGTTCTTATGCTTCATTGGCCATCAGGGGAAAGAGTTAACAGATTTATAAACTTTCAATTAATTAACGCACTCCTGAATATCTGAAGAACTCACTGATCACGTCAATTTTGAAGACTAAAAACTCTAATGATGATCATCTGCCTATCCCCTGTTTCCATAATTTGCATTATGTGAAAATACTGGAGAGTGTTGTCTTCATACTGATCTCCCCTGCTCTGCAATATCTGGGTCATGGCTTTAGATCAGGGCTATCTACCACGACTCACTTTGGATCTGTTTCCCAGTTTATAAACCTTACGGACGACTCTAGTATTATAACATACAGAAGATCTTCAAACAGACCCATCGTTTAATAGGATAACTAGGCACCTGTGCACGCTCGAGGGTCTGTCGCGAGCTTCGATTATTTGAAAAAAGACGCTGAGTCTCTTCTGGGACCTCCACAGCTTGAACTTGTTGGATATGTGTTCTCAATTCAGTTAACCGACCGCTATGCTGTTCTGCTGATTCTTCATCCCGCATTTGTTGGCTTGTGATCTCAATTTGGTTTACCGACGACTACTCTGCTGTTATCCAGATTTTTCAGCCCGCATTTGTTGTACGTGTTGAAGTGCTAAGAGATTTGAAATAAGTCTTTTAATATTGCATTTGTAAGAAGAGTGTTTAAATAAGCAGTTTAAAAAATACAAGATTTGATTATTTTGCCCACGTGCGGTGTCTCTATTGTTTCCCGTCTCCGGGATCTCTGGGATCTTGTATTAGTGCCTAGAAATGATTAAAGTTGAAAGTTTTTGAAATTAGCATTTAAGGTCACGCCACTTGACAGGATAATATTGATCGAAATTTTCAGAAACTCAAATTCTTCATATCTGGTTCACTCACTTTTTCGGCAATGTTTTTATTTGTTCAAAACTTTTTTTAATTAAAATCCGTCCTTTTATCCGCAAGGTTTTGTGGCACATACGACATTGCAATGACTCGACATGAAAGTGGGAGCAGCCTTTATTGATAATGCTCTTCTTAATAATCGCCAGCTTCCTGCATTTAGCGACGCTGGGATCTACAATTTTATTTAACGGAACTCACATTAAAGTAACCTTGAGATCCAACCTCAAACTTGATTTCATCCGAAAAATGTTATTTAATTCTCCTCAAGCGACGAGTCCTTCTACCACAACACAGTAGTTGAAATGGATCTTTCTACTTCTCACTGACCAAATCCACTGAGAAGATTACAATTACGCTTCCGCCGAATCTGTCTATGTAATACATTTTTGCGTATTAATCTTAATGTCTTCCTATGAATTTGTGAATTTTATTCTGGATGAAGTAACTAAGAATGTAACTAACTAATGCATCTTTAACCACTCTTTAGAAAAGATACTGGAGAACCACTTTTCAGTAAGGATACTGGAAAGTAGGAATAGGATTGACATCAGTCACTTATTTCAAGAGTTCCAAATGGAGAATAATGGGGTTTCCGTCTCAATACTTCCATCAAGCAGCACTCCTGTGGTTCACCGTGGAGGAATCCACAACGGAATTCTCAGTGGAGTTGCCTGCTACATTATAACCCCAAATCGGAAATCAGGCGGCTTCTAGTCTCCATCAATAATTCCGTTGATGGTTCTATGCCTCGGACTTTTCCCAAGACCTTCCTTCCGCATCTGAAGCAGTGGGCCACGAAAACATCCATTTCAAGGCGGACTTAGACCCCCCCTATTCTCTAGGATTGTAGCCTATTAGCGGCCCAAGGGATGGAAAGCTATAGGCCAAGCACTGTTTTCAATGCATGCAATATGATGCCGATCAATTTCTTGTTAAGTTTTTAAATCACAACAGTTCATCCCAGTTTCTTTGTTTATCAGCATTCTTCGAGGATCTAAAAATAGACGCGTCTAAATTACCCGACCCATGTATACAACTGGTTCAGCTTGCGATTCGATTATGTGGGGTAGGAAGTTAATTTTTACTTTTTCCAAATATGCCATGATGTTAAGTTTCATCATACAGTCAAAGGGTAGGAAGGATGAATTAATTCATAATTTTTGTTAAATATATTTGAGCGGATCGCTGGTAAACTAAACAAAGTCCTCCGTGGGCACTAGTGGGCCGTGTGTAAACTGAAGTGAGCTGCTAGTAATTTTTAAAAATTATTGAGTAATTTGCTTAAATATTTTGTATTGTTAAAACAAAAGAAAGTCATACAACGGCCTCCCTGACTGAGTGGCTATTCCCTCTCATGAAGGCGAGCAAGATTCGCTAAAATAGCCAGCAGTGCTCACATGGATCTCTTGTTCTTTTAAAAATCCGATTTCTTAGGAGACTCGGATTCCAGCGTTGCAGGCGTAAGGGAATCAGACATTTCAACCGCGAGCGGAACAAACAAAAAATCTCGCGTAGGACCGCGTTCTTTGCCCGTTTTGACCTCTCGGTTTTCTCAGCGGAAGAGCAGGCTTAAATACACTCTGATGTAGGTTGCAAGGGCAAATGTGTCCGTGCAGGTAATTTCCCAGACAAGAGGTTCCTGGCTTCAATAATTTTTTACCAAAATATCTAAATTAAAAAAAACCTTATAAATGATTTAAATAACTAAAATGACAGGCATCCCAAATAGATCTATAGTCACCTCTCAATATCGAGATACTATATTATTAGAAAAGTGTTTTTATTTTAAGATCTTCCTTCCATATTCTTTTTAGGTATTCTATGTTTTTAATAATGTTCCAAAAATTTCTAAATTAAGGGAAAACTAAAAATATATATAAACAATAAAAAAAGTTGCGTTATACCCTGAATGCACACAACTTTGCTTATAAAACATTTTCTACTACTAATTATTAATATTTATACTAAAAAACCAACTCGAATACAGAGAATGCAATGAAAAATACGACGGATTTTGTTTGCATTCAATGCTCGACAAAAATCCAAATTTATCAGTAAAATATAAGTTTAAATAGATTAATATTTACATCTCTGAATCCAGTCACATCAGCAAGAAAATGAAACTTTTGTATCTTATCAGGGATTTTAACTTTTCTTCTTCATTCGAAGAGTTGCAATATAATTCATATTTAGACAAATCTTTGTTAAGCTACCTTTGAGCACACGGATGAACAACACGTTGTATGCACACGTGTTTCTTCTTTTCTCTGGAAAAAGTCCACTGAGCTCTGTTCCATTGGACTACTCGTCTCTTCCTTTGACGTATCACGCACTTCCTAACCCCGTAGAGTATCGAATGCTGTTTACGTTTGCTTCATTATATAATTGAGACCAAAAAAGCTTTATCAAATGGAAAGTGTAGACTTTTCAAAACCCTACATTCACTGGAACTCTTTGATCACACTAAACTTCCTTGAACGGACATCTCTCCATCCTTCAATTCCAATTGAAATATCAGATATTATTTGGTTGAATGGAAAAGACGAATATCGCCCTATTTTGTATATTGATGATGGAATGGAGTCTCAAATTGGATTTGTATACATTTTTTTAAATTTATAGCTTATTCGTCCAGAATATAGATATTTGCCAATAACAATAAAATTTTCTCCAATTTCGGTCTCTTCACTTATTTTTAAAGTGCGATTGAAAAATCTTATTTATTTCCTTCAGGAAAAAGGTAAAAAAATTTATGATTGTAAAGTTTCTAAAAACATAATTAACGAAATTTATAAAAATTACAATTATGAAAATTATAAAAATTTTATTTGGACTATATTGATGCTTTCAGTTCAGGTAATTTTTTTAAATTAGATAATTCTTAATGAATGGATAATGATTTTCGAGTTGGAATTTTGGAATAGTTCGGAATTTATTGAGAAACCGTCGACTTCTTCAAGTTGTTTAAAATGATGACTTTTAGTTCAACTGTGGACTTTAAATTTTATTATCATCGCTTTTTGGACATGGGAACAAGGAAACTCAAATTTAATATTGATTTTTGAGTTGCTTCCATTCGTTTGGCATCTATATAAAGTTTTTTAATTTATAATTTCAGTTTTTTAAAGCTTCTCGGAATATTTCTTTTCTCGAAATCATAAAAAGTACAATACCGTCTTTCGACATTTTTGGAACAATATTTCGATTCTTCAACAAACGAGTCCCTCGAAAAATTAATCTGCCAACAGAGCAGTACAGGAATAAAGTTTTTATATCTAATTTATTGTAGTTCCTTAACCGAATGTTTGTACTTTTCTCTCCAATAGTTATTGCCTTCGATATAGTTTTGCTGCGTATAATACCGTTCACGAGGTATATTTTGAGTTACATTGCTTAGCTGGACAAGTTGGATTTTTCTGACCATTTTCCACTGTAAGAGTTTTGTTTGATTATTTTTAGTAATTAGTTTATATACAGACTTGCTCACTTGGACTCCTCTTATCATAAACTTCAAAGTAATCTATTTTTTGAAAATAGCTCAAATCGGTCGGGCCTATTCCGTGGGTTTCAGTGATAATCAAAGTTTACTTTGAACCAATAAATTTAGGCAATAAATTCGATCGTGATGATTTTCGTATTTAAGATTCCTTTAACTTATGGAATTTTTATAATGTCCGATATTTTCATACTGTTAGTACATATTATTCAAAGATGGTTTGATTTGTTACTAATATTAGCAATTATCCGTTTAAAAAGGACCGCCAATCTCAATTTATTACACAAATCAGAGAAGGACTATACAAGATTACAGTTCCAGACTTTTCCAAAGGCGACAAACTAATATTCGCTTTTGTTGGAATGGGAATTTTTTACAGATTATATATTAATACTATTAATTAATATTTATTTGTTTGTTATATAACTTTTTACCATTTTTAAATTTTGCATGTGCTTTTTAAGTAAAAATTTTATTAATGACAAAATAAAATGAACAAATGTTCAAACATGGCCCCTCTCAGGATAACGATCGAGATTCGCTCAGATAACCAGCAGCGCTTCCGTGCTTTTGTGGTTTGATTAGTTTTTTTTGAAATTGGTATCATAGCGATGCATTCCGCTTCCGTCATATTCTGTTAGCTCACGTGGAAGGCTTTATCTTTTTTTGACTAATTATCTGTTTATGTTCAGATAAAGGATATTTATTTGCTACTTTTGGTTAATATTCGAATTTTCCTGATTCAACTCACTTGTCGGTATGGGATCATTTGGTTAGTTGAGAACTGTTACTTCTTTCTCTTTGACCCAGTCATCCTAGGGTAATAATAACTATTTGGTGAGAAATGCATCAAATTTTAAATATTCATTTTGAAGTTTATTTAATGAATTTATTATCAATATCTTTCAAGAAGTCGGAACTGGTCAACGTCTCTTGTTCAACCTCATATTTCTCAGCTGACACTTCTATGGACAGGGTACAGTCTCTGAGATGCAGAGTTAGAAAACCATCCTCGCAACAAAGAAAAAGTAGAAGAGAATATCCTCCTTGGGTTCACGTTCCTTTCTTGCTCTAGAAATGAATTACTATGTCGAAGGTGATGTACTTCCTGAGAAGCTCACCTTGTTTTGAGTACTGGAGCGCAATACCTTGAGACAGTCGGCGAAGTCAATACTAAACGTCAAGTTTGATGAACTGGGATGGACAATGTGCAAATGCCTTTGAAAAGGGAGGTCATTGGACTAACAGTAGTCGCTTGATCCAAGAAGGTAATCTCGCTATCCCGCAGAGAGTAAATCTCTTTAATTTCTTCATTAAGTCTGTTCTTAAAAAAGTGTAAACTCTTATTTTCACAACTTTATTCATCACAAAATATTTAATAAATGTTTTTGACTTTCATTTTGAGCCCAAACTCCCTTCAAAAGTGAAATTTTATTTACGAAATGATAAATAACTAAAATTATTTTATGAGCAATTATCAGTTAATATATGTCAATTATGTAATTAACATAAATTTTATATTTCCTGTTTTTAATGTATAATTTTTTTAAATTCCAAAGTGATGATTTCCACTAAAATATAAATCAAAAATGATTTCCATCAAAATTCTACGATTTATTTTCAACACAAATTTTAGACCGAATGTAGTTTATTTAATAAATTTATTTTTTCCATAAAAATATTATTAGAATAAAATAATTAAATTAATCGAACTTGAATCTCCAGGCTGTTTCCTCTGACAATACCTATCGAGATACGCTCACGAAGCCATCCAGTCTCACGTGGATCCTGGGTGATCCTTTGGACCGATCTAACTGACCAGATCGTCCGCTTGTGGGCCAAGGATTCCTGACGTATCAATAATTTTATCATAATAATTTTCTTTATTTTTTTAATTTGATTATATTAATGAAATCCTTATTAACTCATTTGACCCAATAGCTAATGAGGTATTCTCGCCATGTGGGCATCAGATAACCTAGCAAATAATGCCCTTACCCATATTTATGACAGTTTATTGATTTTATTGCCGTGAAAATAAAATATAAAAACAAATCAAAATTAAAAATTGGATTGATTAAAATAAATAATGATAAATGACGATAATAAAGTATTTCACTTGAAATAATTATTTTAAGGAAAATGTTAAACCCACACAAAAATATTCAAAAAATCCAATTTCTCTAAAAAGAAAAAAGAAAATAGAATTTTTCATGAAAAATGCTATTTATGTTGTAAGTGTTTATAATATATTTTTATATCTCCTATTTTATTAAAAATAATTTTTTTAAATACTTTGATGTTTTACTAATTAAATCAAAACAGGTGTGCAACGATGAAAAAGACGATTTAATTAAATGCCCTTTATGTGTTTACAAAACGCCAATTAATGAACAAAGTCGAATGACAATGTGTAAAGTGTGTGGACACAGATTTTGTCAATATTGCTCATGTGCTAATCATTATTATAAAAGAATGAATTCATGTCCTACTATGATTTAATCTTTAAAATTAATATATTACTTCTCATACTTATTTTTTAGTGGAGTTATAGGTGTTTTAGTGGAACAATAAGTGTATAATGAAATGAACCTTACCTGGATAAGACACAAACTTTATTTTTAAAAAATAGTTATGATAATAATTCGAGTGACTAATTAACAAACTTTTTAAAGGCATTATTAGTGTTGTGACTTGACATTTTTCCTGCAGAAAGAATTGAATGTATGTTTCCCCTGATAATTTCCAGAGAAATTTTTTTGGAACAGGAATTTCATATCCTGATTGATCTCTGGTCACTTCAAAATCATAGACCCGAGTGATCCTAAGAATGAGACCATCTTGTACTTGAAGACTTCAGTCGTCTCGCCAATAGTGAAGTGCGCATGGAATCTACTGGAGATTGTGTAGAAGGTTAAAATGTGATTAACTGGACAAAATGTCTACCAATCTTCAAAATTATAATGATGTACTTAAACCAGTTTTTAGAGTGTATGAACAATAAGGTAATTTTTTGGAGCAAACCGGTGTGAGATTTCATAAATGAAAAATGATGTGGTTAATATATATTAAGCACATAATTTGATCCTGAGTTGAGAGAGATCCTTCCTTCAGAACTAATATATGTATTCTGTTGTGTTTCTTTAAATACATATGGTAAGTGATTATTCTCCGCAAATAGGACTTATAAATTCAAGATTTAAATGGTTAACAAGCAAATTAAAACAAAGAAAATTACTTATAGGTAACAGTATGCCTAAACTTTTTAAAGGTGGTCAATGGAATTCCGTAGGATGTTTGGGTAGCATGAACAATACAACGTAACATATCCCTATCGCAGTTATGTAACGCGTCCAAACAGTCATCAACAACATCAGAGATACTAGAAAACAATTACAAATGAATAAACTCAAAATCTCCGTACACTGATTCAATATAGAAGAAGTCAAAGAATTCATCCTCGTCCGGCGCAAATCTGAGAAAAAGTTCGATTGCAGAAAGTTTCTCTTGGTTTATGAAAAGCAAAACAATCCTAAAATAACCAATAAGGTCACTCATTATCAGAATTAACTTTCACGTCATAGTCGGCACTGATATCTACTAAATCACACAGGATGTTGACAGAGAAAATAGAGTAGAAACAAACTTGTTTAAAATACTAAGATAAATTGAGAAAACAACTTTCCTTAGATCAACCAATCGCTGAGGTTTAGGCAGAGCCTCACAAGCGAGTTTTAAAATATTCGTCGTGAAAATATCCAAATCAATAGGTTTATAATCTAAAATATTAATTTCCGAAACCTGGTTGATACAAAAACTCAATATTACAAATTTCAGAATTTTCATCGTGAATTGAGCCTTTCAGCTCAACCAAAAAAGCCAATCGAGATTCAAAAAGTAGTATTCTGAAAGAACTATCTTTAATATCAAAAATTGCAGAATTTGTAAGACTAAATTACAAAAAAATCAAACTCAGTAAAAAGTTGTATTTTCTTGAGAGTTTTTTCCTTGTAATGAGGATCGAGTAATTCAGCATTTTTAGCAATCAACTTATTTCGGTCCTCAACCTTTTTTGTCAGTTCTTTCACTTCGCATTCGAGTTCATAAATATTTCTAAATCATAAATTAAAATTCACTTTTCACACTCCTGGTTACGGTGATTCATCTCATTAATTTCTGATAGTAATAAAAATCTAAACCGTCTAACTTTACCAAAGTTTTTTTCTCATATTCAGCAATCTGTCGCTGAACTAAATGTAAGAGAAAATACTAGCCTTCATTTTCTTTTTCCAAATATATTCGTTCATATTCATCGGCCAATTTACAATACTCTTTCTAAATAATAAATTAATATATAAAACAAATGGTAAAGTATAAACTAAACATATTGAAACAATAAATCTATGAAATAATGATAAAATTAAAGTTTTCATCAAAGTACCCAAGATTAAAGTGATTAATCAATTTAGGAAAAAACATAAAAGTAAATATGTCAACCATTTAGAATTGAAAATATGGTTTCAATGTAATAACAAATCATTAAATAATTTAACGAATTAAAGTTAATCATAAAATTAAGTAGTTTTCAAAAGTATAAAAATTAATCCTAAAAAATAATAATAACAATATAAATAAAATCTGGATGGAAAATTTGTATATAAAAATATAAACCAATAAATTTGAAATTATATAATTAACATAAAATAAAATCATAATTTAATAGAATGCATACTAACGAATTTATTAAAGCACATGTCGGATAATTCCATGTTCATTTTCTCTTTTAATAATCTTTTCACAAAAAATTGCGAGCAGTCTTTGTATAGTTTTTCAAATAATTTTTTGAGCTTTTCCTATTAAATGATGAAAGCATAAAAACCATCGATAAACATCCATACGTAGAACACAATTTCTCAACGCTTATCGAGTCAACTTTTTCATTAAAAGCCCTAAAGTTAAATTACAAGACTACAAATCCTCCTCCAAATTTGTAGGATATTTGTTATTTTGCAAAAAGTAAGCAAATCGATCGACAAATTCATTCTAAGTAATCACAAAAAACCAACTTCGACTTTAGTTACATCACCGACAAGCTGTTTTTCGATAGTTTTCAGCTTAAAATACTCCACCAAATATTTGGGGGAAACAAAGTCACCCTTTCTGACTAACTCCTTCCAAAATTCAGCACTCTCTGTTTTGGCTTCCTTTTCAAGATAAAAATTCTCACATTTTCGTTGGTTTACAAATTCTGATAAATAAACAATAAATAATACCTTTTACTGCTATTTTAGCTTCTTTTTTGGATTCGCTCACAATCTGAGAAACTTTCAACTTTCCTGATAAAATTCCTTGTATAATGATTAGACATTACCATCAATGTAGTTGTCTATATTAGCAGACTGCTCCATTATACTCTTAGGAAAGGTTGAATAATCTAAAATACTACTACCCACCAACCTTGTTCTGAAATATTTACTCGGCTGTAATGAGTTTTTTCAAATTTATTTAGTTTTTCATCCAAGTTGTAGGATTTTTCGATATTACAGGTTTTATTAAAATTCAAAGATTCCGGAATTTTCTTGGTCTTCTCGTCAAAAACGTTTGATTTGTCGACTTGGTATGTTTTTTCACCAAAGTTGTCAACATTCTCCGATTTCATAGATAATTCATCAAACGTATATTCATCAAACGTCTCTTTAGTGTTCTCTCCAAAACCGTGAGATTTTTCAAATTTTCTAGTCTTTCCTTCTAAATAGGATGTGCTATAATTTTTTAATTTATCCTTAAAATTAAATGTATTTTCAATTCTTCGGGTTCTTCCATCAAATTCGAAAGTCTTTTCCGGTTTATCAGTCTTATAATAAGAATCGTATGTTTTTTCAACCTCGTGTGCGTGTCCAATATCATTAGTGACATCTTTAATAGTAAAACAGATAAACCAGATTGTTTTATTTTCGAAAAATCAAGCATGCTCACACTATCGTTTTGATTTGTGTAGAATTCAGTAAGATCTATCTTTTCAGGTAAATCATCTAGTTTCTGATGCTCCCGTGAGGAATCCTCCTCCAATGACTCGCCTAAAAGTAAAAATTCATAATAACCCAATTTTGCTTGGAGAATATTGTGTTTCTCAGACACCGTGCTTTTTCCAGTTTTGCATGTGTCTGTTTTAGTCCTCATGGATTCTTCAAGAGTATTCGTAGTGTATAGGTTCACTAAAATTATAGATTTAAATATACGATTGTCACTTTCGGTTGAACTAGGTATATACTTTGTAGTGCGGTTGTCTAAAAAATAATAAACAAATTTGTTTAAGAAATAATAGTGCTTTTGTATTTGGTATTCGCTACCATTTTGATATTTTTTTAAATAATAATAAATTAATAAAAAAACATCATTCAGTATAATTAATTGAATGAAGAAGATACATGTATTGTATGCCTGTTTTAATATGGCTTCACACATCATATTGAAAAATAAATTATAAATCAATAGTGACAAATGAAAGAAATTACCATCAGAAACTATGTCCATTAATTGGTAGTTAGAGTTGGTTTTGTCCTTTACAGGCGTTGAATGTGGCCTTTCAGTGAAGTTCAAATCGACAGTTGCAACTGTGTGAGACAAAAAATCAGTCTCAGGTTTTGGGGACATTTTCGTTGCTGGATGAAAACTCACCCTTTTTCTTGTTGTATCATCTTGTTTTCTAGTTCCTTTCTAAACATATTTATTCACAAGAAAATTTACCAATGAAGAGCGAGGTTGGTTATGCATACAAACTACAAGACAGGCGCTATTTTATTAATTTTAAATTAAATTAAATTTTTTATATAATATTTGATTAAATTGTTATTTATTATTTTATTTAGACTGTTTTATTTTGAGCAATATTTTTTTGATCTTTCTCTCTACCTAACATTTCTCTCAATAACACAGTAATTCTCATCAATTACACACCAAATATACTTGGAATGACACTCGACCAGGGACTCTCGCAAAGCATGTGGATAACCGGATAACGGCCGCACTGAAAAGGATGACGATATTAAAAGTCGTTACCAAGGCTCTCAGAAATGACGCTGGATGCCTTCAGATGATCTACAAACAGTTTGTCCAGCCGACGTTGCTCTATGCAAGTAAGGCCTGGTCTTTGTTTTAAGAACATCGACCATCAAATATTCAAATATTCAAAAGGCCGCAAAGACTATTATCGGCCCAACATTCTCCTCTATATCTACAGAAGATCTTTTCATCCAAAAACAAAGAATTCTCATCAGAGGAGCAAGGATACTAGATCATCCTCTGCATGAGCTACTTATCTCATATTTCCAGACGAACAGGAGATATGAGCCGAAGCCCTGCCCTTTTAGAAGGGCAATTCTGGACGCCTGTCCCCGTGGGACCCAGGTCCCAAGTTATCGGTCTGGGATCACTTAGTTAGTTAAGAACTTTCTTTATTCTTTTAACCAAGTGATCCTGGGACAATAATAGTTTTTCTTTCTACGGGATCATTTTGTCTTTTTTCAAGGGGGCGATCAATCCCTTCCACAAATCTCTTGCCCTCTCTAGAGACGTCGAACCTAACCAGACAACATCGGATTACCGATAAATTCTGCAACAAATCATTAACGGTATCTCTCGAAACGAGACGAGCTAATGGAATTTTCTCTTGGATCTCATACCTGAAGAACATAATCGTTGTGGTGACTTCAATGTCAGAAATCCTTCATGGTCTGTAATGGGAAACTATCAACGAGGGAATTATGTCTCGTCAGAGATAGAAAATCTCGTCGTCCTAAAAAACTCTCCCAACACACACTTACAGCTTTAAAACCAGACAAATCTAACACCTCCCCGATATCTCCATTGCTTTCCCGAACTTAGCTCTACTGACGTCCTGGTCAGTGGTGGATGACCTTCTTTCTGACTACAACTTGAGAAATTTATTTATTGTTAAAACAGAATAAAATAAACAAGGTCATACAGCGGTCGTCTTGACTGCGTGACTATTCCCTCTCAGGATGGCGAATGAGATTCGCTCAGATAGCCAGCAACGCTCATGGAGATCTCTTTTTCGTGCAGAAATCCGATTCCCTGATGATTCAAGAATTCCAGCGTCGCAGTCATAAGGGAACCAGACGTCTCAGCTGCAAAGATTCAATCAAAGTCGATTTGCTAAAATACCTTCATTACTTACAAACGTTGATTTTGGTTCAAATTCGAACAAGAAATTAAACAATTCTTTTCGGACTTTGCAGTCAAAAGTTACGCTCTGTTGATTCCGCAATTAAACAATTCAACAAATACATACTCACAGTAGACCAAAAATACGTTCCCAGTGGATTTATCCCTGGGGTAAAACCACTCTTTACCAAAGAGATCATCGACTTAATAAAAGAGAGGCGCGCTATATAAGGAATGACGTCCGGGACATCAACTCAAAAGGGCCAAGACGGAATTATATCATCAAAAAAATCTTTAGCCAGTGAACTGGGGGCCCTTACGGACATCTTCCAACCGTCCTTGAATTCAGGATTTGTGACCATGTTCTAGAAACAATAAACAATAATGTCGATTCGTAAACATAACATGGACCCGCATAAACCAGGATCCTTTCGAAAAATTTCCTTCCTCTGTGTTGCATCAAAGACCCTCGAGAGATACATTCTCAACTGGATATACCTTCATCCAAATCTGTCCAACTCTCAGCATGGCTTCCGCGAAAAGCATTCAACCTCAACTCATCTAACCAAGTTATGTGACTTTATTGGTGATAAATTCAACAATCACAAACCGCCACTCAGTACTGTCCTGGCCTACATTGACATTTCTTAGGTCTTTGACAGGACCTCTCAGCATGTTGTTGCAACAAGATAACCACATCGAGTATTCCTCCACTCATAGAGATGGCTGAAATCATTTTTCTATGGCAGACTGGGACGTACCTTAATTATGTCAAAAAATCTTTTGCCCGTTACCTCCCAATCGAAGTTCCAAAA
The DNA here is from genome assembly GCA_011109175.1 of Dicyema japonicum. Classification (NCBI taxonomy): domain Eukaryota; kingdom Metazoa; phylum Dicyemida; class Rhombozoa; family Dicyemidae; genus Dicyema; species Dicyema japonicum. The sequence goes on from RDEW01000062.1 coordinate 104,941, forward strand.
GGCTCTACCCTCTCAACTACCAGCTGAGTAGCATACCCGATCTGGAAGATATGTCTATCCTATGCGGATGACTTGATCCTCACGGCACGGGATAGAAACATTACCTCTGTCAAGCCACATCAAAGGAAACTTGGATTCTATAGAGGCTTTGTTATTAACCAATCACCTCTCCCCCTCTCCCTCTAAGTACAGCGTTAGAAGATATGTCTGTCCTATGTAGATGACTTGATCCTCACGGCACGGGATAGACACATTACCTCTGTCAAGTCAACATCAAAGCAAACTTGGATTCTATAGAGGCTTTGTTATTAACCAATCACTTCTCCCCCTCTCCCTCTAAGTACAGCGTTAGAATATTCGCTTCCGACCGACGTCAGCTAAACATAAAACGGAGCTGACAATCTTTGGAGAAGTCTTCCCCATCTCAAAAACACCGAAAATTCTGTACCTGGGCCTCATCCCTCACAGTCTGCAATACCCAAAAAACTTCAGAGAGTCCAAATGGATCTCTTCAAACAATTATTGGACGTTAATTATCTTTTAATCTCAATCCGGTACAATAATAATTTAACAAAAGCTCCTCCCAGTCAGAACACAGTTTATTTTAAGTAAAGAAAAGTTAACTAATCGACAAGGGAGAAGCAAGGAATGCTCTTAACTTCTTTTATATTTTTGATGGGTGTGAGTTTCTCTGTAAACAATCCAGTTCCGCAGTGGGATGTTCGCTGAGGAAGGCGTCACTCATCAAGCCAAAGCATCGTAGATGCGTGGAACTTTCAGTCGGAATGTAGAGCAGCTAGATAAACTGGCCAATCCGGTATACCCATGGTTATTAAATAAAAAAAGCTAAATTTAAGATCCATTCTTTTATGAAGATTTGTAGAGGTCCAACACATACTAATAATAATAACACATACTAATATTTTAATTAATCTTAATCGACTTAACGGATTTATGATAAAACCTCCCCCTGTTGCCTTCACAAGACTGTCAGCGAAACCTGGACAATTTATTTTGTTGGAAATCATTTTGACTGTTACTGGAATCAGGCAATCAGCACCAACGCGCTTGTTTGCTTTCGGGGGCTTCCCCTAGAGTGAAGCTTGGCTAAACGCCATCCCAAATAAAGCTCTGGGAACCTTTCTGGATAATGAATGCGTTAGAAGTGGTATCTCTCTGCGGCTGGGACTGAAAGTATGTGTACCTCACCCGTGCCAATGTGGTATCCTGATAGACTGTTATAGCCTGCACCCTCTCGCCTGCAAGAGGAGCGCTGCCAGATCTCCAAAGCACAAGGCTCTGAATGAGATTGTCAAGTGGGCTATGGATGCTGCTGGATACTCGGCCATTCTTGAACCGGTCGGGTTATGCAGAAGTGACGCCGGAAGGAATGACCATATTTCCCTTTGAGGCCGGGAAACCACTTGTTTGGGACGTGACATGTACAGACACGTTCGCCCCGAACAATCTTCACGAGTGCGCTTCAAGGGCCTGCTTTCCAGCCGTCAAGGCAAAAAAGGCCAAACTCGAAAAATACGTCGACCTTCCTGATAATGTTAAATTTGTTCCCCTTACTATGAAGACTTCCGGATCCTACTCTCCTCTCTACAATCGAGTTTTTCGGACGTCTCGGAAACCGGATCACCTCGTGTACTGGAGATCTCCGCGAACGCCGCTGGCAGTTTGAGCGAAATTCGTTCGCAATTCTGAGAGGGAACAGTTACGTAGTGAGGGCGGCATCTGACTAGCTAATGTTTTGCCCTTATGTTTTTTAACAAAAATTTTTTTATAATAAAATAGTTTTCAAATAAAAATAAATCATTTGAATCGGCTTCTCATAGAATTTGCCTTTCCGCATTTTTATAAATGTTAGCTAAATTATTGCTAATTTCTATAAATGTGGGCCTTTCCTGAGAATTGAAATTCAGACATTTCCAAATCACTTCCTATTTTTAAGATAACTTATAATATACAATAGCATCTTTTGGAAGATCAAGAGTCCCAATAGGGGGAAGCACACCTTTGCCAATTTTCAGAATAATTTGATGAGGCCAGTTGTCATTAAAAGGTCTTTTTCGGCTGAAGATTTCAAATAAAACAGATCTAAAGCGACACTGTTAGTTAATTTAAATACCCAAAGGCGAAGACGTCAGAAGATTTCGTAAATGGAAAATATGTCGTATTAGCAGAGAACTTTGAAATTATTTCAGGGGCCAAATATGATATCCAACCAGGTGTAATTTTGAAATGTTTTTTATTCCTACATAAATTATGTAATTTAAAAATTAAAATAATTTAAATTAATAATTATAAAAAATCTTAATTAAATCTAAATACATATTTTCGGGGAAGAAAGTCAGATTAAACATGCCAAAATTTAAAAGCGTAATTTTTCCATCATGGATAAATATATTTTCACTTCTTAGGTCGCAATGAGTAATGTCATTTTCATGCAAATAGCCTATTGCCTAAAAAATAAAAAAAAGTTGAATAAACCTGTGATATTTGCAATACTAAAGATATCATTCGTTTGTAAGATGGCCCTCTTTTGGACTTTAAATACGTTTTAAGGTCTTTTCCACGGCAAAAACTAAAACTCTCGAAAATATAGACCTTGTGATAATAATGTAATGCGGTGGATTCACACAGACTCCCATAAACTGAACTAGAGAATCGTGTCGGGTTTGTATTAGCAGTGATTTCTGCTTTAAATATCAATAAAACTTCTCTGTCGAAAATTTTCTCAATAATTTCAGGTTTGTCATGTCGGTATGCTTTTATTGCAATATCTCCGAGCCAATACCCCCTAAAGTAGAAATATTAAATACCGATAAACAGTCGAAAAACGACCCCTTTTTATTACCGAAATAAATTCCAAGTTCTCGTATTTGACCTCCCAATTTTTCAGGACAGTTATAAGGTCTTCAACTTCTGGATATAAAAACTACGGCAATAAACAGTTTGCATCACCGAATATGAACTAGGCGACTCGGGCTCTTTTTGAGAGGATGAATTTGAGCCTTGGAAATTAAAATGAAGAGAAACTTTTATATGGAGATCTGTCATGAAAATAGGGGCTAGTTGGAGTGATTGATAAATTAGTTTCTTTAGTGACAGGTTGATAAAGGGACGCTTTGATTTTATTCGCCATTGCAATAACATTCTGATGTGGTCCAGCCTCTAAAATATAATAATAATAATAATAATAATTTTATTCACAACAAGAATATTTAAAATACCATTTTTTAAAGTTTCAATAAAATTTTTAAATTGTTGTTTTGTGATGCAAATGTTTTGCATTTTCTCTGAGCATTTGTCGTGGCATTTTACCCTGCAAGTTATTCTACGCTTTTACTTGCAAGATTTACAAGCAAGACCCTTCAAAATGTGCCTTCTGCAAACCACGCATATAAAAACTGTCGATTTTTCATGAAAACTAAAATATTTAATTTGGGAAACTCATGTTTTCCTCCATTCTTTTTCAGCTCCTCAAATAATTCGGAGACTCTTGATTCTGAAATATTAAAAATTTTGTTAAAAACCTTTTAAAAATTTCAAAGTAGATTCGTCCGGGAAATAAATATTCTTACTGCTCGCATCACTTAAGACTGAATTACTGTGACAACTATTTTGAGAGCTATTTCCGTCAGAGGCCTGTTCTTGATAGTTTGGAACCACAAGGCGGTTTTTCGATCAAAATAAAATATTTAGATACTTTTTAAAATTTGGCATTAACATTTTAGACGTTTGTTTGCTTTTAGAAGTGAAATCTGGCGTGAGGGTATCGAAATTAAGTTTCGGTTTAGTTGGTGAGGCTAGATTACCGATTTTAAAAAAGAGGATGTCATTAATTGAGTTCTCTTCGACAATGGGGGACCACATTGCATCCACGTTATTTGCTCTTTTAAGAATATCTGAGGTTATTACAAACCGCAAACCAACAAATTGCACCAAATTGTTAATAAAATGGCAAATAATCTCAATTTCTTTGCTTTCTACTAAAAGCGAGTTTAAAGTGTCCATTAAATCTTTTTGCTCCAATTTGGTAAGTTCATATACAGAAGTTTCTGCCGTTATTCTCTGAAAGATTTATTACAAAATTTTACTCGCAATGAGACATTACTGATCCCAATAAATTTGAGGAAGAATTTTGAATCGGGGAAATCATCCAAGTCGTTACTAAATGAGGACGAACGCTTACAGATCTGAATTGCAATAAATTGCAAAATTGAAGACTGATTAAAAACAAATTTACTTTAAGATTTGTGATTACTGCAGAGAATAAATCTTCATTACTAAGTTGAATCAGTCTCATATATTCGTATTTTGCGCCTATAATTTTGTTTATTATGCGGCATTTTCTTTGAGCATCATCAATAATATTTGGCATAAATTGAAATCCAACAAAGTTGAATTTTTTTAAATTTAATTATATTTAAATTTATAACTTAAAATATTTAAATTAAATAAATGTTGTATTTATTATTTTTATTATCTAATTTTATTTTTATTAGTTACGTTTCTAGTTATAACATTTAAATTTAAACAATTTGATAAATTAGGTTTCCTGTTCTTTTTATTTTATTAGTTACGTTTCCTGTTCCTTAAAAAAAAAAAAAAAAAAAAAAAAAAAAAATTTGGAGACATAAAAATGCAATTAAGAACAATTATTGAAATAAATTCTTTTGTTAAATCAATTGTTTAGTTATTTCAAAAATGTGAAATTAGATGAAATTATTATGGTTCATTTATTACATAAAAATCAATAATCCGTTCGAATCCGACACTTTTTGGAGGTAACCCCCTGCAGCCTACATCAAAATGCCTCTGGAGCCTGTTCTGCCGCTTTGATGTCGAGAGGTCAAAACGGGCAAAGTACGCAGTCATACGCGAGGATTTTTTTTGTTCTACTCGATGTTGAAATTTCTGGTTCCCTTGGCTTGCGAGGCTGATATTCTTGAGTCGTCTAGAATCAGATTTCCACAAGAACGGGAGTTCTCCGTGAGCGCTGCTGGTTATTTGAGCGAATCTCACTCGTCATCCGCGAGATTCACCAAGCACTCATGGAGGCCTTTATTTTATTTGTTTTAATAAAACTAAAAAAAGGTAACCAAATCAAGGCTTAATAATATTTAGATTTATCCTGACTAGCTGGATGTGATTGCCTTCTATAAGTTTTTTAAACGGTTTCATAAAATAAATATTCGATAATCAACTGATAAACTAACTTTTCTAAAATATCAACTTGGAGCAGATACTCGTTTATTTGCCTTATCAGTGACAAATATTTATTGATTATATTTTTAATTTTCGTTAACTACTCAAAACTAACCGGTGGCATAGTGGTTAGGTGTCGGGCTTAAGTGGCTTAGGCTACGGGTTCGAATCTCGCTGCTGTTCACCTGGTGGAAGGTTCCACGCATCTACGATGCAGAAAGGGTTTGACGAGTGACGCCGTCATCAGTGGATACTCACTGCAGAACTGGATTGTCTATTATTATTACTCAAAACTAAAATTATTAGTCTTGATAAAATAAATTACTTTCAAATGTTTTTTTTAATAAGGAAATGTCGTTTTTGAAAAAGGAAAATAACTGAAGTCTTAGTTAAGTGGCCAGGACTGCGAAGGCGTTCTCTCTGATCACCGCCATTTCGAGCCTTTTTAAAGTGTTATACAGTTCGACCTCAATTTGGAACACCAAGAGTTCCAAAAACCGAGGTTTGACTTAAAAGTTATAAATAACTATAACTTTATGAAATAATAACGTATAAAAAATTTAACAATTTTATTGTGGCGTATTGGAAAAAAGTGTTCAATATTACTAAATTAGTTCGATAGTTCCTTTAATTGTTCCATTTCTCTTCATTCACCATAATATTGCATCATAGATGTCTACCAAATGTAATAATTCTTCTATAATTTCTGATATATCGCTTTGATGATTGAGATTGTTTATTTGTTGTAAATATTTTTCCTCAGATATTAAATCAATGTCGTAAGGGATTCCAAAAAATGATCTTCTTCGTAAAGCATATATTATTATTATAATCATAATAATAGAAGACAAATATAGTAACGTCCTGAATACTAATGTGATGAAGTCTATTTATGCAGAAGTGGAAAATAGGATTATGAATTTATGAAGACTAAACTGAATTGTGTTAACTTCTTCAAGGCAATCAATGAGCATGCGACTTCTCTATATAATTATTATATAAGACTCATTGAAATTGAACCTGGTGAGTTTGAGGCAATTGACAAGTGTATACGTAGTATACTATAAATGGTCGGATTCAACTGTAAACCAGCAAAATAAAGAAAGATTGTATTTACAGCGAGATTTTCTTGGAAGAGGGATTGACTTTTGTTGTATATAAAAGTAAACAAATACTTCTACATTTTTACAACGACCTGCAACACAGCCAACAAATGTTTGAGGAGAGCAGGAATCCTACGGGTCTTGACTGCAAAGAAAAATCATATGGCCACAATCGTAGGAATTCCAGCTGGAAAATATCACATAGAGACAAGGGACTTTAATATAATACAGCTGAAGGATGCACAACAAATGGAGCTATTAGAAATGATAAAAAAAAAAACCCTCTACATCTATGATGTTCAATTCAACAGAAGATCAAAATGTTGATATTAAACAGTCTAGCCAATGGTTAGTTACGGGGAACAACTCTTTAAGGACGGAGGGAATGCTATGTTATGTCCAGGATCGGAATGTTCTCTTCAAAGAAAATGGTGCAAAATGCAGCCATTGCTATTCAGCAAAAAACAGTTGCTCATCTGGCGACAAGCTGTGTAAGAATACTCAATAGTCACTACCTACGTCGTCATAATGAGGTCATCAGGTGCATACACTTAACTTGTGCAGGCAGAATGGAATAAAGAAATCGAAGACTAAAGACTCATTCAGTGCAAACAACGGTTGTAACTGAATTTGTGGAAATTCAGTTGATACAACAATAGCTACTGATACGAGAATAGAAAATAACAAGCCGGATATTTTCGTGCCCAGGATTCTTTGAAAATGTCGAAGTGGAGAAAGGCCGCAAGTATGATCTTCTCGCAAGTGAGCTGGAATAATACACAAAGCGAAAGTGCACGTGGTCCCAGTAGTCCTTACTTGAGATGGAGTCGTGAGCAATTACTATAAACACCACTTGAGGCATTTAAAATTGGAATGCCCTGTAGGAACCTACATGCAGACAGTAACGATCAAAAAAACGATGGAAAGCGTTTTAGGCGGTCAGATCAGTGATTAGTCCTTAAACTTGTCGAAATGAAAATGGAATTTGTTGTTAACTAACTCTTTTTTGTTCGTTTTTTTAATTAAGGAAAGTTTTATTATTATTATTAAAAAAACACTTCCGAGAAAAAGTAAAATTAGTTAAGCTTCCCTTGTGCCTTATTTCGAATCATCCTCTCCGTCAACCCCGACCATGATCGTCTGTTGCGCGCTAGTTCTCTTAGGTAATCTAGGTCGTCCGCCATTTCCATTATAATGTTAGATGCTGCCCACACTCTTGTAACACAGTGAATCAGGTCCTGATAGACTGCAAATCCGGGACCATAATGTCGGCAGGACGATGAGCAGGTAAAAAGGTGGAATTTTCTAAACAGTTCTGTAAATTGTACGGTCGTTTTTGTCTCTTGTAGACAGCAGACAGAGATGTCGTATTTTGTTAGATCGCATACCAGTTGGTGTTTCTTGTTAGGTTATTAAAGTCCTCTGCAATTAAAAGATCACCAGAGTGAACGGAGAAATCGGTAAGGAATACGAATAAGACAGTGCATTGAATGAATTTTTTTCATGACATTTAGCATTGTCGAGGAGAATAAGGATTTTTCTTTTTGAGTTTTCATTTTTTAATTAATTCGACGTAACCATTAATTAAAAATATCCTTTGTCATCCAAGCATTCAGGGATGATGAGTACATAACGTTGTGATCTTCTGGATTAAAAATTTAAAAACATCTGGGATTTCTCTTTTCCCAACTTATATTGGATTAAATTTTTCTAAAACATAGTTTTTTTTTATCTGCGGCATAAAAAAACATAATTTTTTCAGCCAAGTGAATTATCGTTTCCTCTGAAAAATGATTTTTTGGAGTTTTCTTCAAAAAAAGACAAGTTTCATCGCAGTTAAAAATATTTTTTCCCGTATTGGACAATTTTTTCATTACAAAGTGGCATAAGGCCGCCAATTCTATCCCTTGAACATGGATTTTTGTCATTTCAAATTTTTTTGGTATTTTAGGCACATTCAAAATACATCACAAGGATATTAAATCAACGAGAAATTTTCTTTTAAAATAAAAAATAATATAAACCATTAAATAATTCATAATTATGCCAATCCCTGACTAACTTTATTCGCTCTGGATTTCTGTGCAAGCCAAGACACCAGAAAACTGTGTCATGCTCACTGTATGTCCACAAAGCATTCGACTCTGTGCCGAGGAAGAACCTAACATGGAAAATTTACCAATCAGATATCCCTGAAAACCTCAAACGCTGGCTGATGAACTTCCTTAGCGAACGAAGAGATAGAGTGTGCATTGGAAGCATTCATTCTGTCTCCCGTTTATTCTCAGGGCTCGCCGCTATCACCATTACTATTCAACCTGTTTACGGCTGACATTCCGACGCCGAATGGAGAAGACGACCTGCTTCTGGCTCATGCAGACGATATCGTCTTAGCCTCATGGGATCAGAACACCTAAACAGCGACGGAAAAAATACAACACCACATAGATCGACTACTCGAGTGGTTCAATGAAAATCGGATTTCAATCAATACCGAAAAATCTGTTACAACTCTCTATACCTCGGACAAAAGATTGTCGAACAGGACAATAGAAGTTACTGCGGAAAAAAGAGAATTGCCGTTCAGCAAATGGCAAAAAATATTGGGTCTGACTGACTTTCGATACGCACATGAACTTTTCGAGACATGTCACTAACGTGCTGAACAAATGTGAGAAGAAAATCAACATTCTGAAATGCCTAACTTGTCTATGGAAAATTGGACATCACCCTATAATAAAACGCTCTACTCACAGTACATCGAACCATGCATTTCATATGCGTGTACTTCATGGGGACACTAGCCTCTTATACGAACATCCAAAGAATCTCCGCAACCCAGAAAAGGCCTTCAAGCTAACAGAGAGATGGTACACAAGGGAAATTAAATCATGGTACACATTAAATCACCGACGCCCATGGAGAAACTAATCGAAAAAAACAAGAATGGACACCAATGCCAAAAGAAAGTGCTCGTCCGCAACGAACTTGTGTAGGCTCAAGGGATCAACACCGAGAGATGAGAGCCTATATCCAATTCGTCGGGATCACTTAGTTTAGTTTTTTCGGTTTAACAGTGGTCTTTGGAATTTAATTTAATTTTTAATGCCAATCCTAGTAAGTGTTCAAAAATCTGGAGGTGTTCTAAAAACCGAGGTGAGGTTTACTCCAAATCGTGGTTGGAGTGTAAAACAATGTTAAATCGATATTGATGAGTGTTTATAAATAAAAAATTTCAATAATCAATATAATTGACTAGATTATTTGGGAAATACAAATTTTAAAAATTTTATCTTACTTTTTTAAGATCAAACAATTTATTACGGAAAAAGTGAGCAAAAATTCATATAGCGGCCTGCGTGGCTATTCCCTTATTGAATTTAGTAGGATTAGATTTATTTTTTATAGGTAAGGCAACTGCCGGCTTTTAGCAAATCATGATAGTCATCCTGAGAAGGAATTGTCACGCAATCAGGGCAGCCGTTGTATGACCCTTGGCTGACATTTCTTTGTTTTCAACTACTCTTTAAATCTTTTTGAAATAATTCAAAAATCTGCCTGGACTTTTCCTGCAGGAGAGATGGTGTATGCTAAAATAGTCGATCTGTTCTCCGCATCGGCACAGACTCGGCACACAAACTTTTAATCCCAGTCGCAATGAGATCCCAATACGGACGCATTCATCATCCAGAAAGGTACCCAAAACTCCATTACGATAGGCGTTGAGCCAGGCACCGCTCTCGAAAGAAACTCCCGACAACAAACAGGCACGGCGATGTTGGTTAGATAACAAAATCAGATCTTCAAAAGACTTCCTGCATACAACATCGTCCAGAACTCGCTGAGAGTAATTCGATCAACTGTCCTCTTACTTATAACGAGGTTTTTGAATATATTGAGAAATAAGGAAAGTTAACAACTAATTAAGTGTATCAAGTTCCAGAAACTAATTAAGTGTATCACTGTCATGACACAGAAACTGAGTCCTTCCAATGTCACTCAATTCCATCCAGAACCAGCATAAAAGATAGAAGACGTCCATTCTTCGCAGTTGCGGGAATCCCTTCAATGGAACTGAGGGGAGCAAATTATCTTTTAGTGTCTCACCCTGGAATTGGACGTCACCTACTACAGGTGGATCATGTGATGCCATTCTATTAAAAAAAGTCCTTTCCAAAAGATCTTGGATGGCCAGGACATTCCAGTTATGCTTTTTAGATGATTCCTGTGAAACAAGTCTAGCCTCTCCAATTCCTCTTTTGAGGTGGCCCAGGTCCCAGAGTTGTATAGGAGGGTTGGTTTGATGAAGGTGTCGTATAACATTATCCATTGTTTTATGTTATTCCCTTTCCGTTTTAGCCATAGGTTTTTTAGCCTGTGAAATGCCGCGTTTGCCATGGATTTTCTCCGAATGATATCTTCACTATCTCCTAATAGGGAGCCGAGTTTTTTGGTGTATCTCTAATTCTCTTCGAGTGAGTTATTCATCCGTCATATTTCTGTCCGTTCTGTTTTTTCCGTGTTCACGGTGAGAAACCATTTCCCAAGTATATCTTGTGCTTTTTCTAGTACATGTTACAGGAGTTACTTGTATTCAGAGATTAGGTCGACATCATCAGCATAAATCACTTTTTCTATTTTTCCTTTGTATAATGGTCTCAGTTCCCTCATAGCGGCCTCCAAGTATATTGTGAATAGTAGCGGAGAGAGAGTCTCCTTGAGGAGTGCCTGTGTTTGGTTCAAACTTTCTTGAGTAGGTTTTTTCAACTCTCACAAGGAACTCTGTGTTAGATAGAAGGATTTGGATCATTCTTAGACTTGATTCGTCAATATACCCTTCCAGCATTGTTATCAATTTGTTCCTGTTAACCGAGTCAAAGTCTTTTGATTGATCTATTTCCAGAATTTGGGTGGCTTTGCAATATCTTTGATGTCTTGCACATTTTCATCTGTGACTCCAGACTGCATCACCTGTTGATCTTCTTTCTTTAAACTCACTTTGACTTTCGGGTAGGTAGTCATAGGCGAGTCCTTTTATTCGTTCCAATACAATGTTAGCTAAGACTTTCCGTAGAGAATTTGATAATATAATAGGTCGTAAGTTTTCAACCGGTCTTTTGGGTTTATTGGGTTTTTGTATAGGTATTAGTAATCCCCTTCCCAGGGGTAAAATTGAGTTAGTTGGAAACATTTCATTTAGTAGTGTAGCGATTTTTTTTCAAAAAGTGGGTCAGCGCCGTATTTAAGTAATTCTGGGTTTATCATATCTGGTCCAGGGCTTCTGTTATTTCTTAGTTTTTGACATCCTGTTTTTACTTCCAAAATTGTAATTGGTTCTTTCAAGGGTCTTGGCTTTCCTTTTCACTATTCAGTATTGTCTTTCCATTTTTGTCTTTGATGATTATTCGTTCCTTCGGTTTGTGTGGCGTAGTAAACGAGCGGTTATATACATTTGTGAATTATCCTTTTGTTTGGTTACTTCATTAATTTTGCGAAGCAGTTCTTCTTGATGGAGTGTCTTGTTCAGTCTCCTGATTTTTCTACGGATTTGGTCCCTCTGAAGAGCTTTTCTCTTGTTATGGTCTTTTTCGTTTAGTTTTTTTGTATGGATTTCTTTTGGCTCCTTTGCTAACTCATTTGCTAGTTCTGTATGTATCTTCCGACCCATACTGGCCATCTCCCACGTGCCGAGGCACTGGCTTGCTGCTTCGTTCATTATATTCTTTGTGCGGTCCCACGAAATTCTTACAGTTAGGTCCTTCAGATGAGAGCAGATATATTTTTGGTAATTTTTGACTGTATCTGGAAGAGAGATCAGTTTTTCCGTTGCGTATCCATTTCTTGTATTCTCAATATTATTGTTTGTACTGTTGTTATGTTTCTTATGTTTGATAACATGTTTCGCCAGGCTAAAGGTGACAATAACCATTCTGTGATCGCTGACAGTTGTTGAACCTTTGAATGAGCGTGCGTTTATAAGAGAGCGTTTGTCGTTAATCCGGCATATAATAGAATCAATTTGGTTGTATATAGAGACTAGTTTTCCATCTGGGTTTCTTCGTTCGCCCATCCAAGTGGTTATGAAGCATGCACGATGAGAGAATGCGGTGTTGCACGAGAACAATTTGTTTGCCGTGCAGAAATGGCCAAGTATGCTCCCAGGCAAGTTTTTTTCCACGTCCGTGTCTTCCCATGAAAGTATATTCTGAGTTCTTTTTTGTTCCAATTTTCGCATTTAGATACCAGCAATGAATATAAGTGAGGAGGACTCATATTCATAATACTTCTTTGATAATGCTGAGTAGAATTCATCCAGTTCCGTCGGGTTTTTTGCCACTCTTCCACAGTGTGGTGCATATACATTTATAATTGTTAGTTTAGTTTTAGGGGAACATTGGTTGTTCAGACGGATCTGTATTTCGCAGATCCTGTCATTCACCTTGCCAAATGCGACTGATGTCAGATGATAGTTTTCTGTGAATGGCGAATCCAAGACCATAGTGTTTTGAGTCACTGGGTAGGCATATTAGTCGATATTTTCAATGGTTTTCATCGAGATAGTACGTAATTTTCGTCTCTTGTATACAGCCAATAGAAACGTTATATCTTTCTAGGTCATCACAGAGAATATTTCTTGACTGAGGCTTAGATATTCCTCTAGCATTGAACGTAAGAAGCTTTAAGGCAAGCATAATTTTTTGTATCTTCTCTTTAAAGACATTTTTCTTAACCGTTGCACAGAGAAGAAACGAGGCACGTCACCACCTCACCAAAAAAGTCTTCTGAAAGGAAAGTGCAATGTATTTTAGTAGTTTGTAAAGTTAAATATGTATAAATAAAATGTCACAGTCCATACATGCGAGACGCCGTACATGCGAGATTCATCACAAAATACAAAAAAATTTCTCAGTAAAACTTTCATTGGAAAAAATTATTAAAAATATTAAAATTACATATATTACATATTTTATTTAAAATATTAATTATGAAACATGTATCAGTTAACTACAAGTGATACCTTGGAAAAAATTAGGATCTACTGTGTTACTGGTAAGATCGATAATTGCCCTGAATGGAGAGAACGGGCAAAAATCAAAAGATGGGCCGAACAATTCATTTTAAAAGATTTGAATTGATTAGAATTTGGTGTCATGTTGGTTTTCAAGTAATTTTTATAATCACAACTAAGGGTATAAAACTTATAAATTTTAATATCTAATGAATATTTAATTCAAAGAATTCCAAAAATGTGATTTTTATTGAAAACTATGAATCTCTGATCTACGGCGTCTCGCATGTATGGACTGTGACATAAAATAATATATTCTTAATAATATAAAATATTTAAAAAAATTATTTACATCGAAACGAGGAGGACCCTGAAGATCGCAGAATGGTAGGGAACGTCGAACGGTTCTCTTCCATGCAGAACTTGCGCTGAGCACCATCACAACAACAGGTGAACCGCATGACGCCACGCTAAAATTATCTACTTTTGCACAATTACACACTTCCTAAAGACGAAGCTTTCTCCTCCCCGGGACCTTAGTGAACATCAGAGACCTGTGGAAGCGTCCAGCACTAGCTGCTGGAGGACAGTCGACAAGGGAGGGGTTAACAACTAACTAATATTGGCATTAATCTAATTGTAGACTCAATTTTAGTAAATTATCGCTAAGTAGTAGTTCAAGTCTATTCATGCTGTTAAATAGGCCCTGTTTTTATAGTCAATATTTTTTCTATTGTAATTTATAATAATTCGTAACCATCGATCGATTTATTATCGTTGAAAATTTCATTTAAATTCGTTCGTTGTCGCTCAATATTATTTGTGCCGCATAGTTATAGTTGCGCATATAACTTGTTTGATACCATGGAAGAAAACGAAGATAGTTTTGCTGAGGCTTGCACTCCCTTTGTGGTTTACGTATGTGGAGAACAGCATGGAAATGTCTACTCACCTTCACCCGTAGATATGCAAATTGCGGCTTTCTGCTCTTTAAAAGCTGATTGTAACAATATTGATTATAAAATAATTCCGACTACAAAAGCTTGTCCTTTAGAATCATTCAGATTGCTTAATGTCCAGTTAATGTTCCCAACGTTTACAAATAAATTCAAGACTTATCAGAACATTGAGGAGATCATTCATTACTTTGACTTTCACTTTGAAAATCCTGACCTTTCATATGATCGGAATTGCAAAGCCGCGGATGTTACCAAAAACCTTCTGATTAATTTTTGTCACTACATAAAGAACTATCCAAACGGCCAGTTGACAAAGTTGACGAGCATTTTCAAAAAAATTGAAGACATCATAATGGAGAATGGACAAAAGTATTTAACTTCTGACCACCTGACACTTTTGGATTTGAATATTCTATGCAAATTGTACCACATTGTTGTATGCATGAAAATGTTTCTTGATATAAAAATTTTAAACGACTTTCCGTATGTGTCCAGATATTTGACTGATGGTTTTTCCCAAAAAATCATTTCTCGAGTTTGTCCCTCAAATAATGGCATCTTTTATTTTTGGAAGGACAAGGTAAGCCCCGATCTAGTTACTAATAATGTAACTAGAAAATATGTTAACGACGTTGAAAAAATGTATGAAACGGGAGAGTATCTACAGTAATTGGAATTTTAGCTAACTTTATTTTTCCTAAAAAATAATGACTTTAATGCGTTGATCGAATTAAAAAATAATTTAATTAAAACGATCAACCTAGAAAATACAAATGACCTAGATGTCCTTAGAAAAAATCACCTTCTCAAAGAGAATCTAACATGGGAGTCTTCATCTCCTACTATACGATAAGTATGGTGGATAATACCAGAATCCAAATAAATGGACAATGTTGTCCGAACCTCGGTGTTAGTCAAGCACAATAAATAGGACATTGTGGTACACAATAAGGAGTCTGGGCAACTCCCTAATCATAGAAGTAGACATATGTCTCATAACCGTTTGCAAACTGTGGAGATAGAGAAAAAAGGAAATATGGCATCCTTGAAAACGAGATGGGACAGATACTTGGTTGCAAGGTCCCCGTTATTCCAATAGTAAGGCAGGCGAGGAAGGTTATTAATAGGGTTTCCCGACGTTAACGACACTTTCCTGACCAATAGCGTAACTTTCTAATCATTAACATTGAAATAATGTCACATATAGTTTTTGAATAAAAGAACATTTTAAAACTCGAAATGAGGTAGGAATTTCAGTATCCTAAAGAGCTGTTTCAGGATCTTCTACTTATAATTCTGTACGGGTGATCAAACCCAGAAATTGCATCAATGACTAACGTCGGTAATTGCATCAATGACTAATTTTTCTTGAATCCTTAAAAATCTTTGTTATGAAGAGGGAGTTGAAGACCCGATATTTATCTTCGATGATGCCTGTATTCTTCATTATAAGGACATTAAAGAATTTTTTAAAATAGTAAACCTACTTGATCCACTATCCCTTTCTCGCCCTTTTTCAATCCAATTGAGAATTTATTCAGCACAAGGAAAAACTATGTTTCCAGAGGAAGGGCTAAAAATGAGAAAATTAAAAAAAAATTTGTTTTTACCCTTAAATTTTTAGGAGACTATGACCATTGTTCCATGTTGACTCCAGTGACGAGGAATCTACTATCAGATAAAAAAGACCCAATGAATTTATTAAATTTAACCACGTGCCTCTTATCTTATGCAAAAATGGCATTAATAGGGTCAAATTACGTCTTAAGTTAACTGTAATCCTTAAATTGACATTTCGTTCAAATTTGATTTTTCTACAAGAAGGTCAAGTCGAAGTACTCTGATGTTCTATTATCCGACAATGTAAATCTCCACTTTAAAAATATTGTGTTCTTATAATTAGTAAGAAGTATAAATTAGCATAACAACCATAATTTAACATTGTCATTCAAGTTGAGTGCTGGCCGTTTTTTTGACATGCCTGTCTCAACCTGACGTTAAAAAATGAACTTTCCTCTGCTGGCCATCCTGCCTTTTGGAGCCCACTGGTCTCTCCGGAACAACTGTAAAAGCTATAAAAAAGTGCATTTTTATAAATACTTTCCAAGTAGACATCATGCTTTTAGGCAAATAAACGCTGGAACGTGGTGTTAATTAGGCATAAAACGTGCTATGTGGTTGGTTGAATGTCACGTAACTCACCAAACTGGAGACATTTTAAAGAAAATAGTTACACTGCCCCTATCCTACAAGGATGGACTGACAAAGACGGACTGTCTTTGTGTGAGGACGTCGAATCGAACCCCGGACCTTAAAGATCATTCAAATAAATATAAACGGGATCAAATTTAAAATTATCGAACTCACCTGGTGGAAGGTTTCACCCATCTACAATGGCAAAAGGGTTTGACGAATAAGGTGTGAGTCCTGCCTATGCGGAGCTATAAATATTATGGCTCTCGTGAAAAGGCTATTATTATTAGGTCAACTTATTAGGTCAATATTTAAATAAAAATTTAAATAATATGTCACTGCCCTTACTTGGTATCGACCCACACAATGGTCATGATTTTAATCATTTAAAAAAATAATTATATATTTTTGTTCGTTATTGGATAAGGATTACATAGTGCTCTCAAAAAAAATTTAGAGACCAAAATGGTGCCCTTGCCACGATTTATGAACAATTTATCCGACCCACGATGACGTATGCAAGTCCTTCGTGGGCAATGCAGATTTCACGATCCTTCAGATTGAAACTATCGGCAATCTAGGAGATCGCAAAAGGATTATTGACCAGAACACAAAATCTAGCCCATTGAAAATCTTTTAATCGAATTACAACGGAAAGTCTTTAAGCTGGCTAGTTCATCGAGCTCTCCTCTATTCCATACACTATCGAAATATCTATAATCATATAGAAATGTGAGCCGATGCCATGTCCAATGAGAAGAGCTGTTCAGGATTCTCGACTCCACCAGACTCGTCTTTTCCCTTGTCGGTCTGGAATCACTTTAGTTAGTTGAGAACCTTTTATTTATTTCTCTTTGACCCAGTGATCCTGGAGGTAATAATAAATAAACGCTGTAAAGTTTTAGAGGCACAATTCATTATCGATATCATAAAACGTGCACTTAAAATGGTTTATAACCAGTCAATGGTGAAGCTTTTTGTCTAGATTAGTGGTTCTCAACCTGGGTTCTGCAGTGACATCCTGAGAACCATCTGTGACCTCTAAAGAACACTGATGAGAATACCATTTTTGGCAATAGACCGAACCTGGACAAAAAGTATACATGACTTGGTGTCCATTGGCCCTCGAAGACAACAAAATACAGGAGTGCAGATCTCCTGAGATTAGCGGTTCAAAACTGGTGCTCCGTACGACCGTCAAAGTGGAAATTGCGCACCTACGATGTGCATACCATTACAAACTAATCCACGATCTCTTTGCTTGCCCTGAATCATCAGAGCTCGATGTATTAAAGATGGATCGCCCCGTAACTCAGACGAACTTTGATTTTTATGGCATCTATCCAAAAAGTAAATGGACCCTACAAGAAGTATACTTATGAAATTCATCATTCGATGTATTGCCTGCAGTAAGTTTTTAGAATAGAGTGATTTCGGGTTTTTCACATTTCTGAGAGACTGTTTAGTACGCATCTTGCCACCAATACATTGGTTTTTTGCATTTTTGTTTAATTGGTTAAATAAAAGGTAGTTTTAAAACATTTTTTTAGTATTTTTTATTTATGTGAATCGAATTGAATATATATTTACTAAAACCTTCGAGCAGGACCTCGTTCTTTCCCGTTTTTGATTTTTCTGCCTTCTCAGTAGCAGAACAGGCTCCAGAGGCACTTTGATGTTGGTTGCAAAGGACGCATGTATAGGTGATGTCTATGGATCATAATTTTACACTGAGATTATATTGTTATCTTTTTTCTTTATTGCTTTGAGAATTTTATCATATTTATTTCTTATCTCTCAATTTTAATATTCCGACAGACTTGTAATGGATTCTCCATTATATGATAATTCTCATGGATGATGCACCATTATCATTGATAATTAAGTTTTATTTGCGGTCAAAATTCAAAACATTAAATTTAATGTTTATTTTGAGACTTTGTTTTCATTCTCTTTGATGTTTTTTTAATATTCTCATTTAGACCTTAACTTTTTAAATATTAATTTTAGCAATAATCACATGAAAAATCAGTAAAATAAAAAAATCATTAAAATTATCAAATTTTCTTAAATCTTTGTTTTTCGATTATCTAAAGATATATTTATTAACGAAGGTTGGGTCTATTCCTTTGCTAGCTGTGGGTAGATGTTTTCTATAGAGTTCATGAATCAAAACCGATCAAATGGATATTTGAGTTGGTCTCCATGACAATAGTTAGAAAAAAATGACTCAACTCCCGTCTCTATGTTTGTGGGTAAGGAGATTTCGACTCTGTAGTTTGAAATGATATGAAAAATTCAAAAGACTACGGTAATACCAACCTAACTACTCACGTGATCCCGGCTCACGTTAAGTGAGCAATGCCATCACATAGATAAGCCGCGAACATTTTTTGAAAATTGCAGTAACCAAAAGAAACATTACTCATTTTAGTTGCTAAAGGAATGATTAAACTTAAATGCTAAGATAAAAATATCGATTTCAATAAATAATCTTAGTACAGCAAATCAATGGTCACTTTTCCACATTATTTTTTATAGAATCATATAATTCTATATGTCCCGCTCTCGGATGTTCCCGGTTACCAATCTTTTACACCCTCTTCTGTTCGAAGCTAGACTCCTTAGAGTACCATGGTCCGCAGTGATTTCTTTACCAGCATAACATGTAATCTTAATCAAATTTCAATATAAAAGATTAAAATCGTAAATATCCATTATTCAGCTGATTTCAAATAACTAATCGATAACACATCAGTCAAAATAGACAATATGGGTCTTTTCAGCTTTACTTCAATGTGTTAAATTACCATAATCTCATTAAATCTTGTTGAGATAAGGGATAATTGTCTTTTAATTGCTTCATTTATCGTTGTAACGCTGAAATATAATCCAACAATTGTTATTTTGAATAGTCGAGTATTCAATGATTGTCAACTTGATTCTATTCTTTTTCTCCACTTGTGGCGAAAATGACTACCCAAGACATTGGTGATTATTTCAAGTGTTTATTGTTTTAGGTTATCAATGTCAGCGATTAAAGAAGATTATAAACCGGTCAACGACATTCTTTCATTGGCAATTGAAATTAAGAACTACTGCAGTAAAGAGTATGGCCTTCAGTACAACCAAATTAAATTATGTCGTCAGAATCCTTCTCATATACGCGTTCTTGTAAAAGCTGCTAAATTGGCTTTAAAAGAGTGCCGGCGAATTTTTGTAAATGAACGATGGCAGTGTGATCCAAGTCATTTTTCTAACTTTTCGAAAAAATCAAATTCAAAATATTCCCTATTCTCTTATGTTCTTAGTTACGGTTTAATATACACATTATTTTTAGCTAACAGAGAAACCGCGTTTTTATACGCTTTGTCTACTGCAGCATTGCATCATGTACTAGCTGAAGAATGTAAAAATGGGAAGCTACCACGAGACTGTGGATGTTCTTTAGGCCCTCCTCCTGATTACATGGATAAGTGGCAGTGGAAGGGATGTGGAGATAATATAGAATACGGAGAGGAATTTTCAAAGAGATTTACTCAAAATAAAGAAAATGTAGAGTATGATATTACTTCACAACATAACAGTGCAGTCGGCGTTAAAGTATCAATATCCTTTTTAAAATATATTGATTATATTTTTAATCTTTAGGCTGTGAAAAAAATGGCAGAAATTGAATGCACGTGCTACGATATGGAAGAAGGATGTGAAGCAAAAACCTGCTGGCAAAAGTTGTCTCAATTTAGTAAAGTGGCTGACTATATTCGAGAGTTATATAACTCTGCTGTACAAACAACAGTGGTAGACGGTAAATTGAGAAATCAGTTCCCGACGGATACATTAATTGAAGATACTTTAGTTTATCTTGTCAGTTCTCCTAATTACTGTGATCGTTTTGAAGACTATGAAATCAGGGGGACACAGGGAAGAGAATGTAACCCAAGAAATGAATCTCAATATAATCTTCCCAGATGTGATGAATTGTGCTGTGGAAGAGGATTCGTCAGAAAGGAATTGATTAAAGCGGAAAATTGTAACTGTCGGTTCGTATGGTGTTGTCGTGTAGAATGTGACACGTGCTATAAGAAGCAAGTTATATACTATTGTCGGTAATTTGATTGTAAAATACTAATTGATCTTAATAAAATAATTTTTGTTTGCTAAATTATTAAAGATATCGGTTATTACATTAGAGTAGAAAAAACCTGTTAACCAAGGTTAATTAATCGGAGGATCGATATGGTGAAGTACCTCTATTGCTGGGGATGTCTATTTATCATTTCACTTCTTCTCATGATCTTAACAGGGGTGATGAATTTTGGATACGTCGGAAACTCTATGTTTTGAACGGATAAAGTGTCAAATACACAAGTATCTAGGTTCAAACTTCTCCCGTCCTGGGCGAGTGGTTGTCATTTCACACTCTTCAACAGAAAAACAGCTGTCTTTTCGGGTTTTTTTGCTTTGATGTCAAGTTGTGTCAAAAATATTTATTTTTGACATTTTTTTTTTTTATTACAAAATTTATTAACAATAAAATATTATTTATTAACTATGGGGGAGAGCGGCTGCTGACATCACGGAGTAAGCGTTTCCGCGAATAACTGCGATACCAATTCTTTGCCTCAGCCAGACAGCTTCCCGCACGTCTTTCTTGCGGTGGGGCCAATTTTCCCCCGATTTCCTTTAGGAAAGAGGCTGTAATACTTCCAGCCGCACCAGACGTCTCGATTGCTACCGGTACAAAACGGTAGCGGTCTCCAATTTCGCCATATTTTTTTAATCTTGATTTTTCGGCCAGATCGGCTGCCGATCCAGCAGACTGCGCCGAGCTGAGCATCATCGAGTTCGAGAAAGAGATCCACAACAGTGCTAGTCCCATACGAGCGATTTTTCCCTCAGTGAACGGAAAGATAGTTAACCCATCCGGTCTTTTCCCATCTCCGCGGTCCAATCCCACAGGTTTCCAATACTGCCGGGAAGCCTGCCGCTTCAAGAGCTCGCAAGACAATGTTGTTCATAGCAGCATGGGGGTGCTCTGCCCGCACTCCTTTTGCACGAGAGCGCGGTGCAGCCCTTTTGGCATCGACGATCCCTTCACAGCGGACATTGGTGTTCGACGCAAACATCAGCTCCCAGGCGTTGTGCGATTCCAATCCGAATACAGTCATCGTCCAATAGGGTCCCAGGGAGAAGACGGGAGTGCATCCAGCCACGCTCCGCTCCCATGGTTGGCGGCGGACACGAGGCATGCAAGACGATGCTGGTTGGCCTCAGACTTTAGCACGTCGAAGATATTCTTGGAGTAATATCATCCCAGTCACGTTGCCTCGAAGGATCGTTCGGCATATCCAAACCAGTTTCATACCATTCGCAACGAGCTTAGTCGAAGACTTTTTCCCAAGAGAGTCGGTTGTAATACGTAGGATTTCTTGGACCAAAAGGCTTCCACTTGAGAGCGATGACACATATGCTGGATAGGCGATCTCCAGCGCGACCTGAGAACCCGTTCCTCCGAGGCGTGTAGGAAGCTTGCATTGGTTCCAACTCGGCGCATCAAACTGGATGTTTAGAAGTAATTCAGCTGATTTTCTCAATGTCCTATCCAGTGACAGGAGGATGTCACGATGTTTGAAGCAGGGAGAACATCGGAGAGCATATAAGTGTTTGGGCAAGCCGATGCTATTCTTCAAAAGGAAGAACAAGACATTAATTTTATTTTTTTGACATTAATTTTATTTTTACTTTTATACAAAAGTAATTTTTTAAATAAATATTTTAAATAAAAAATAAAATTTTATGCTTCGTGGTAGATGAAGCAGTTTACCGTTCGATTTCAAAAATGCATTTATATTGAAGGAGGCTATTCAAAAAATTCAATTGCAGTTGGAGATACTGACAATGACGGGGTTTACATATTCTATTTAAAACTAAGAAAGATGAAATCATAATAGGAGGTTTACAGGGGAATTTTATGATATTTAAAAATTTGGACTCTGGTCCGGATTTTAAATTAAATAACCTCGGCCATGTTAACATTAATTGTTGAGAACTTAGATTGTGATTGTTAAGTTCACCAAAACTATAAACGAAAGGCCAGTAATTGCGGTTTTTATTGTTGATGGAACAGTCTATTTGTATACCATAAACGAGAGGAAAACCGTATTTTGAATGTTTACTTTAGAGTCCTTTGTCGTCTTCCGCGTCTAAGTACATTCGTGTTTCGAATCAATTACTCAAACTTGACCCCGTCAGTGCTATTTTTCATTACTTTGGTTGAGTGTCTAATAAATTTATTTTTTAGAAAACGAAAAACGAACCAAATTAATTTTATTAAATGGAGAATTCAAAGTTACTATTTTTTTGTTAGAAAATTTTCATTTCATCAAACTTGTTACCTTAAATCTGCCGATAAATGTATTTTTTAGATTTTTACTTAATAAAATTATTTAAATTTAATTTTTAAGGCATACTCTTTGAGTTCCCACGTGCTATCGACAGGAGTGACTGGATTTTATGTCGGCTGTTCTAATTCTGGACAGCTTATTGATTTGAGTGAACCTATTTTGAATGCTCGTAAGGTTTCTCCCTCTTCATTGCTACAGAAAGATTTGAATAAAATAGATTTGTATATTTAAAAATCATTTTAGACCTGAAAACAAAAATTTAAATTTAAAATCTTTTAAGCATATTTGTGTTTTAGGAAATATTAATTTTGGCTCCAAAAATCAGAAACGATTAGCTTGTTTGACACGTGACGGTGTACGCTTGAATTATTCTTTAGGGTCTTTCTATTTGATGGTGAACAATTCAGTGCTTACCAATTTGGATCTTCCCCCATTGGGATTGAATTTACAAAAAATGCCCACTCTGGTTAGAACTATTGAACATAATTTAGTTATCTCTCGAAAAAGTTGGAAAGAATGCTGATGATATTTTCATGTGCACAAGAGACGGTCAATTTTGTATTATTTGTGCTGATGGGTCTATCTGCCGTTGTAATTTACAACAGCAGGTCCAGTCGTTTCTAGTGGGTTGGCTTTGGCTGTGGAATCATAGGTAGGTTTAAGTTTCTCACCAAAATATGTCGGTTAATCCGACGCCGACTTTTCTTTATATTGGAAATGACGGCTATCTGCGGATCGCTATGGATTTTACTGATGGGTCCGTTCTATCAAAAAATGGATCAATTTATGGCTCGCTTTTGAAAAATAAGAAAATTCGAGAGTTTTTGAACAATAATAGTTTTCATATATTTTTATGATTTTTTAGAGAGCGTAACCAATGAAATTCTAATGAAAATTATATATGACCCAAATTTTAGTATAAATAAAATTAATTGATTTTGAATGAATTTTTAAAATTAAAAAATAAATTTTAGTCTGAATTTAGTAGGATTAGATTTATTTTTTATAGGTAAGGCAACTGCCGGCTTTTAGCGAATCATGATAGTCATCCTGAGAAGGAATTGCCACGCAATCAGGGCAGCCGTTGTATGACCCTTGGCTGACATTTCTTTGTTTTCAACTACTCTTTAAATCTTTTTGAAATAGTTCAAAAATCTGTACTATGCTCGACACTGTTTGAAAGTTTACTATTGCAGCTATAATTTGGGGTTGATAGACTTAATTTTAAGAACATAACGTGAAGATTAATTTTAAGAACATTCTTGGACCTACAACAGATTCTTGTAAAGTGGATGAATATATTTTCAAAAAATTTCAAATGACTGGGATTTTAGAAATACTATAATATTCGAATAAAAGTTTCCCACCATCTATCTATGCAAATCTTGGAGTTTTACTGCCACCTAGGTTTAAAGTGCTATTTCGCTAATATCAAAGATTCTCACAAAAGATCGAATTTTTAAAATCGAAAATATTAATGTTTATTTGATTTTTTTCTTTAATATTTTTATAAGCACTTATTATTTTTTTAATTTTAGATACGAAAATAAAAAATGCTATTTTTTCTATTTTCCGATTAATAATAAGGGAAACGTTTTTTGATAACCTTGGATATACTTGAAACGACTTTTATCTAATTTCCCCAATCGGAGTGGGGCACATTTTTTAAACTTTATTACCTCTCATATCGTGAACTCCCCCAATGGAGTAGAAAAAAGAGAGATTTTTCGATGCTGACCAGACACTAGGCGTCTTCTAAGTTAGGTGGATCCCATGACACCTCTAAGGAATTGAGGAAGACAAAGAGCAGATCGAAATCTATTGGAAATTAAAAAAATGAATTTTATTTCTAAAAATATCTTAAGTATATTGTATTCTTATTGATAATTTCATTTTTGTAATTGAAATAAAAAAAATTATCTTTTTTTGAAAATGACCAAGGGGTAGATTTTTAAAAATTAAAAATCAATGCTCGAAACGCCAGTGTGGCACAACTCAGAGATTATGTGGACGGCGATGGATTTTTGTTAATGGCAATCGTCCGTATAAATTCTTACTATTTCTTGGCAATTAGAGAATTTTCTATTTATTTAAGAAACTTCAAGACCACCAAGATAAAAATGTGATAAATACAACTAACTTAGCGCTTACGTCTTATAGAAACTCCCGGACTCTTTGCAAGTGGTCCACTAGCGATCCCGAACTCGATCTGGGTGTTCTTCTTTATAACCAGTCGGTATTAACTTTTCTCCAAATGGGTTCCTTGGTTCTTTACAGAAACGCACTCTTAAACGAAAATACCAATTGATGTTTTTTTTCGTACGGGGGAGGAAGATGCATCGTCAAGTGTATAATGTGCTCGATTTTCGAAAAGAAAAGAATATCCAAGCAGAAAAAATGTATTTAACGGTCTGAGATGTGATCTGGTGTTAAAGCCGTCTGATACATGTCACGTGAGAGAAAAGGGCTCTTCTAATAACCTTCAAAACGTTTTACTTTCGAAGCCCTTTGGTTGTTTAATTTTAATAACCACGGATATACCGGAAAATGGTTAAGAGTTAATTAACGTATAATTAAAGTATATCCAGTTCCTGCAGTAGGAGTAAGATGTGTCCTTTTCAACATCATGTTCATCAATACCCACCATAGTGGGAACCTTTTTAGTGTAGAAAAGAAGAAATAGATCCTTTTGGATGTTGCCTGCCACAGAACGTCTCCTGAGACGAGTGGATCACTTGATGCCTTTTAGGATTAAGCACAGATCAGAAAAGGTCTCTCCACCAGGTAGTAGCGTGCGAGAATCAAACCTACAGCTGATTGCGACCCGAGCGACAGTAATAGCACTATGCTACCTCCTAGCAGTGATTCTTTAATTCTGTTTTAGATAAACAAGCTTAGACAAAATATAAAATTATTGTTCCTATAGATTAGGATAAAATGTAATTTCTTTTAAAAAATTTGTTAAAGCACTTTCCATAGATCTTCAATTGTATATCCTTCAATAGGTTTTTCGAACGCTATTTGGTATTTATCGGAAAACATTATTTCCGGTTTTTTATTTTCTTTTGTTAATAAATATGTCTGTTAATATAATTTTCAAAATATTTACCCCAATAACATCTTTGTATTCATTATTTTTTGCATTGTTCGGTAAATCTTCCTTTATTTCCTGCCTACACTGTATTTTCTCTTCCTAAAAGTTAATTCAGATTATTCACGTCATTTAGTTCTTCCATAATGTCTACACCAAATATCGGCTTTTCTCTGTACTCTTGAAGTAATTGGCTGATATGGCTTATAATGAGTTCTTTCTGTTCTTTGTTTTTTGTCCCGAAACAGTAACAGCATTCATTTGTCTCCCTAGAATCACTAGAACTACCAATCTTGAAGTCACAATATAAAATGCTATTTCAGGATTAGACTTGAACGACTTTATTTTGCATTTCTGTAATTTAAACCTTAAATATCACCAAATGAAAATATGAAATGCTTATATTGTGCATTTCATCGAACATTCCTATCCAAACAATCCGAATATTAGTTAAAAATAAAGTCCCTAAAAACCCCTAGAACTTCAAAGTATTTGAGACCTTATTTCTTGTCATTGCTGCAATTCCGTCGTAGCTCTTCACGAATGTCTCACGTGGCAATAATTTCAGATAATTTCCTAGCGAAAAAATCCCGCATTTTTTAACAATTCTGTACAACCTTGATGATTCGAACGCTCTAAATGATTCAATAATAATAAATTACCTGAAAACAGCATTCACACTGTTATATAGTTCCTCGTGTTTATTGCCCTTTAAAAATAAAAAAATATAAAAAAAACTTTGCGATAGAATAAAAATTCATATGATTCTCTCAGAAAAGTTGCACGAATACGCAGGGTTTCAACATTTCCAAAAAATTTCTATCATTAAATTATCACTGAAACAGAGATTGAAGATTTAACAGTTAACTTGGTCACTGATTCAAATCCAATTACTTAAATAAGACTGCTTGTAATACCAAAGTGAATTTCTCCAACACTATATTTACATTTCCAAATTAGTCTGAGATTTGTGATAGTCAAAGTCCCTATAAAATAATGAATAATAAAAAACCGGTAATTCCTAAGTTAATGTTTACGTCTTCAATATTTGAAAATCGTCTTATAATGTATTCGCCTGGGAAAATTCTCAAATATCTTTGTTATAAATTTAAATACTTTTCTGGTATTAAAGACGAAACCGAATCAACTTGGTAAATATCTGCTAAAGCATCATTCTCGTGCATTTTGAGTTTCTATAGAATTTTTTTCATAACTTAATTAATTGAATTAAATTTTTAAAATATTTAATTAAAAATTATATTTTTTAAAAATAAATTATTTTATTGATAATAATTTTTGTTGGTTATTGGTTGGCACCTCTCTAGTAATATCTTTGTTTCTAGTTAGTAGTATTTTATTTATGGTAATGATGTAAGATTTAAAATAAGATTAATTATTTAATATTAAAATTTATGTGGTTTTTTTAATTGATTAATAAAGTGGCCATTCGCTTGTAAAATTAAAAAAAAGATAAAACCTGATATGGAAAAAATGTTATTCGAAAAACAAATGAAAGAGCTTTTTGTACAAATTTTTCTGAAAAACGACGTGGACAAGGTAAAAAGCTTAAATCGATATTTAAGTTATTTTTCTCTATCTTTGGAAAAATCAGTTTATTATTATTGCATTGTTTGATTAAAAAGTCATTAATGTTAATCTTGTCCAGTCTTGTAGATCCGGCGGCCAATCTTCTGCATGTCTTTCTGTTGTGCGCTTTCTTACAGTTTCGAGACCCTCCAAAATTAACGATTTTATTTTTATATTGGAGATAGCCGGTAGGTTACTTTTTTTGGTTTGCCTCAATAATTTCCACTCGTGGTTAGCGTTAAGTACGTCCTCATTACATAGATGGCTGAGTTACGAATTCCGAACGTAGGACATGCCCAAAATTTTTCATATATATTCGTGAATTATCTCCAATATTTTTTCAGTATTATAACAGAAATACATTTTTTTGAATTGAAGTCTTTCCATAAGGACTCGCCTTCATCGGAACGTGTACATTTTGGCGAGTTCAACTCTGCTTATCCCAGGTGCCGGCGTTTCACGTAAAAATTTAACGCATGAATGCAATATATATACTCTCATAAAGGATTTTTCTCTCTTTTTTCTCTCGGAAAATATTTCACAATGTTATCATACAAAATTGCCAAATGATATTTGATGTCATGAAGTACTAAATCGTCCAATGCGCATTCTTATTCATATGAACTTTTTTGAACATGACTTTGAGAATTTCTGCAAATATATGTGCCTCTTCACAACGTGCAACAAAATAACTCACCTGTTTAATTAAGATAAGATAGTTATATACTTCATAAGATGCTCTGGTCTAAATTGGAAATTTCTAACTTGCTCCTTGTAGATGCATTCTATATTTTTTGAATCTCTTATGCAATTATTGTTTCTCATTAAAAATCTTATAGAATTGACTAATTGACTAACTAACCCAAAACAGCTACAAGATATAAGCGTGGATGTTTAATATATTTTAATAATTAAAAATTATTATTAAATAATTTATAATAAATTTCGCGGAACCCTAAAACTGGCTTCGCGGAAACCCAGGAACCCTGGTTGTGAACCACTGAATTAAGGTAAAACAGTTCCCGTGGTCGGAGTGATACGCTTCCTTTCCAAACATTATGCCCATCCATATCCGCCATTGTGGAGACCTCTTCATTGGAATATATCTTTTTTCAAATGTTAGAAGGTGCTATGTGTCTTTAAGACTTGTGAATTACATGGTTCCTCTTAGTATTAGAACAAGGCACAGAACATAATGGAATCCTTCGATCAGGTAATTTGGAAATAAAACCCACAACTAATCACGACTCGGACGAGAGCACTTTACCATTATACTATCAGCATTAGCCTTAAATAATTCAGCCAACGCTCCAGAAATCCGACAGGTATATTCTGTGCAGAACTCGGAGGTAGACCTGACAAGAGAAAAAGTGATTCGTCTACTGGTTGTTAAGAAAGCACGGTGGGCATAGTGGAGAAGATGATTATCCAATCCTGTACAGATACGAATGTACATCTCTTGGGATTTTTTATTTTTTACTTTAATATTTAAACTTGTAATTTTTTACTTCAATATTTAAACTATTCTAATTAAAAATAGTACAAACCAAATATAAAGATTCTTTATCAAATTAATTTCCGTTAAATAATATTATCTAAGTTAACCTATCCTAAAATCCAAATAGAGGATTGTGCCTGCATATTGAAGGCCCATGCTCCGAATAATCTGATTTTGTATGGACTACTTTTCTAAATTCATTCTGTAACAATTTTGCATAACATATACAGTGTAAGCCATCATAGAACAACCGAAGTAAACAGCATACATTTGCTTCGAATGTGCATTTACGACAATTTCCATTGCTTTCCCCTGAAATATCAATATGTAAAAATCAACTCCTTGTTCTCTGGTGGCAAATATTTTTTTCAAATCTTGATCAACTCTACGGTGTAAATTTGGATAACACGTTGAACCTCCACTAAATACAATGTTCTAAATTAAATATTTCAATCTCATGCACTTTGCACAATCCCCTGCGAACGTCGATAGGGCAACTCAATATTGAAGAAAATATCAATTTATCCAATGAAGTGGTAAATTCAGGATTATAAATGTCCGGTTCAAAGAGAAGTTCCGGAGCGAGGAACCGTTCGTAAGACATATCGAATTCGAATGGCTTTTTTGAAGTTTTGTTAAATCCTTGATATTTTTTAATTATTTTATCCGGCTGACTTTCAAGTTTGGAAAACTCCATACAAGTGCTCTTGCAAACATAGCAGTGTTGCTCCTTCAAACAATAAAAAAGAAAACTTTGACTGTTTTGGCTACGTCATACAGGCAATCGGAGGGTACACCATTTTCTCTTTCTCTGATCAATTGCTGAGTGAACGCTGTCATTTCAGTTCCGGCAATTGGCAAATATTTCATTGCAGTTCCAATGGCGTAACAATCACTCTAAATGTAAAACTAAAATTCTACAATCGGAATGATGTGAGTTAGTCCGTGTCCTGAATCAATAACGATTCCAGTTGTCGGCCTATCGTTGGTATTTTTATTCGCCCACGAAGCGGTCAAGGCCATCATAGCCTGAGTGCCAATATACATTCCCTTTACTCCAAAATTTTCAAACATAATTTCAGCCAAAAATTCTCTGTTTTCTGGTGTGTTGAGTGGCGGTTCAGTCTTTATTTAATAAAAATATTTTTCTACAAGGAAAAACAAATGATTTGAAGGATCTACCCCGAGA
This sequence comes from Dicyema japonicum, assembly GCA_011109175.1. Lineage (NCBI taxonomy): Eukaryota > Metazoa > Dicyemida > Rhombozoa > Dicyemidae > Dicyema > Dicyema japonicum. The sequence continues at coordinate 135,194 of RDEW01000062.1, forward strand.
TATGAATAAATTGAAGCACACATTAATTTTTCATACAAATTGTAGTCATTTATAATTCCGTGTTTCATGGGAGACTGAAACTTATCCAAACTTTAAACTTTTTGAGTTAATGAAGCATTTCCATAAATATCATCTCCAATGGCAAAATCAAGATCCTGAAGAACTTTGGGAACTGTCCCAACTTTTCCTTTTCCAGAAGATTCTTTAATTCCAACGAATGAAGGAATGATATATTGCGGCAATTCATGTCCTGCAAACCCCATTTTAGTACGGCTAAACTCATATTTAATATTAATACCCAGTTCCAACATCAATAATACAAGGAAGAGTATCCATTTAATTATTATATATGTAAATTTTATTCATATTTTTTCAAAATTTGAAAATAATGAATTATACTTAAAATATAATTTCAAATAATTAAAATTTTTATAATGTTACTAAAATTATAATTTTTATTGATTATTGAAAAATCAAACTAATTATCGAATTGCCATGAAACTAAGGGAAGTGTATTGCTTTGGATTAAACCTTTGGTTGCGGGAACTGGGATCAGCTAACTAGTTGACATTACTTTTGTCTTTTTTTCTCGGTGATCCCAGAGTTAATAAATAAACGTGCACGGACACTTTCTCAAATGAGAATTTGCTCAAATCATCGTTGCGCGTGGGTTCCGCAGTGAGCACTGCTGAATATTTGAAAAGGAGAAAGTACTGCGGCATTGCGGACAGGTTCGCTTTCCACTCGATCTCTGTTGAGACGTCTGCCGTTATTGGTCCGAGCACGTCTGAGTTTATCAAATTAATCGGGTGGCTTGCAGGACTGCGGAGGAGTGAGTGCAAAATATCTCTTCCAGAACATTAGGCTCGCGATCATAAGAGGTAATTGAGAGATTTGATCGTCGATATTACACCAATATGAAATCCATTTCACCATAGAAGACGCAACTTAATACATTCGGATTTCACTAGAAAATTATGTGGAATTAAGAAAAATCTGGAATCTGAGGTTCTTTTTATTACAAAAATGAAAAATAACTTATTCCTCCTGAAATTCTTAATGAAGATCCTAGGTGGGTAAAAAAGCTTAAGAAAAAGCAGACCTTGATGATCTGAGGAATTTGGCTTTAGAGGAGGATGAGCCAGCTGGCATAGTGGTTAGGTGTCGGGCTAAAGTGACTTATGCTACGGGTTCGATTCTCGCTGATGTTCACCTGGTGGAAGGTTCCACGCATCTACGATGCCAAAACGGTTTGACGAGTGACGTCGACATCAGTGGATACTCACTGCGGAACTGGATTGTCTAGAAAGGACCCACACACAAGAAAAAGAAAAAAAGAAGTGAAGATTATTCCTTGGTTCTACGATTAGTTTAAATTAACTGTTCCTGCCTATGCGGAGCTATAAATATTATGGCTCTCGTGAAAAGGCTATTAAACAAGGAGGATGAAAGAGATTGGTAGCCAAAATCACCCAAGGGCGGCACATGTAAAATTATAGTTCTATAAGTCCATTTGCTTATAAAATTAATATCGCACAAGTCCATCCAGAATCAGCGGTAGCGTAAAAACGTCTAGTCATTGCACTTACGAGAATTTTTAAGTGAATGATCCAAACGAGAGGTGAAGAGTAAATGATCCAATTTCATGCTATCCTGGTTGGCATTTGGAGTCAACTGAGAATGGTGGATCACATGGAGGAAGAGAACATTTCTACCAAGGAGGTAGTTGGGAGAATTGAATGTAAAGAAATTGTTAGAGACATGAGATCCTAACCACTAAACTATTTGATCATATTCATACAAACTGCTAGTTTGTGAGGTGATTCTTCGGAGTTCTTTTTGTAAATAACATTTATTTATTTTATTAAACTTCTATTCCATCCAGAGATAAGTTACAATAATAATCAACAGCTACAGGTCAACCCACGCAATAGAAGGTTGAATTGAACTGACAATGAAATGAAAATGAAGTGATATTTACGAAGACCAAGGTAATAAACCAACTAGCTACTAATTCTAACCTACTCACGTGATCTCGACACGTGATCGCATTTAAGCCTAATGATTTTCCTACGGGCCCACACAAACACTTATGAGACGTAGAACTAGATGGTCATAGGTGAACAGGCATGTCGCTCGGTTCTTACAAATTATTATTAGCAACATGACGTAGAATGTATAGAATTTTCTAAGTTGAGTTTAATAGGCTCGATCGATCGTTTTTCTCGATGTTTTTTTCATCATAGAAAAGATCGACTTCTAGCGATCACCATGCTCAGTTGACACAGCTGAAGACTTCCAGCTCACGGGTTTTAATCGATGGAAGATGCGGGTTTGCTGTGAATTCCCTTACCGCTCTTCGTTATCTTCGAACAGCATTGAAAAGAAATTCCTGACAAGCGAGGTGAAAGAAGCTGTGGTACAGACTTTTGTTGACATCAAAGGAGAGGTTGGACATTGAAGTGACTTACTTTTTGTTTATTTTTAAATAAATTAATTAATGATACAAAGTGATCCTGGCACGCTCCAACAGAAAGCTCAACTTGGCACAATGTTCCTCTTTCGAGCCCACACAAGCACGTATTGGCCGCACAACTGTATACTCGTAGTCGACGGGCCCGCTCCTAGGTTCATGCGGATTAGGAAAGTTTAGGACTGGGTGATTTCAGCCCCTCCATAATCCTGAGAGGTTTTTCGGAAGTTAAGACTTTTCCCCAAATTTGATAATCTCGTTTTTGACATCCTGAGAAAAACACATGTGCATGTCGAATGTGACTCCCAAAATTTTATGGTGTTTGCTAAATGGGATTTCGAAATTATCCGCTTTTAGCTTTACCGTCCGTCTGTTTAGTTTTCTATCAAAAGCGAACAACGAGGTGACTGATTTCTCAGGACTTATTTATAGGCGAATTCCTCTAACCAAACGTTAAGACGGTCCAGGTGCTGTTGCAAGCTTGATGTTGCAAACTGAATATAGGGTTTTCTCGACCAATAGCGTAACTTTCCCGATCAATAGCGTCAATTTATACTCATTAACATTGGGATAAGGGTAAATATATTTTTGGATAAAAAACATCTAAAAACTCATAATGAGGTCGGATTTTCAGTATCCTAAATAGCAAGACGGGGAGAGCTGTTTCAGGATCTTCTACATATATTCCTGTAGGAGCCCAGAACCAGAAGTTTCATTATTGAGTTATGTCGGTCATTGCATCAATGACTAATATTTCTGGAATCCTTAAAAAATCTTTGTTATGAAGAGGTAATTGAAGACCAGATGTCTTTAATAATGCCTGTTTCATCATTATAAGGAAAATCTCCATGTTCATTACCCCTTACTTGCCATTTCTCAATCCAATTGAGAATTTATTCAGCTCATGGAAAAATAATGTATCCAGAGGAGTGCGGAAAATGAGAAAATTTAAAAAAAAGTTTATTTTTACCCTTAAAAAATTTAGTGACGCTATTGATCGGAAAGTGACACTAATCGTCGGAAACCGTATATCTTGATCACGTGAGGCCACAATATTGTCATTATTGTAATGGAGATTCACAATAAGAGTTATATCCTTCCCGTCGTTTGTGCCACCGCCGGATGATACTGTCTGCTAGACTCCCCACGCACTTCTAAGATTACTCAGCCAAATAACAATGTCATCTGCATAATTAATCAATGCTAATATTAAGTAAGAATCACTAAGTAAACAATAATTAGAAGGAAAACGCCATCGAGTTATCGCGGCTTCTCTCAGAAATACTCTCATCTTTGCCTTTGGTTGCTCTCGGGAACCGACACATTTTCGATAGCACCGTTTTTCTGGCGGTTTTACAATTTGGGTGAATTAATGAGTGTTCTAAGTGATAATTCGCGAAATAATAAATAAATTATTATAATAAAATTAAAAATTAATTAAAATTAAATAAATAAATTTAAAACATATTCACGTTGTTATCCTTTTGCTGTATTGCAATTATGTTAATCATTACAGACTTGCCAAATCAACCAATGGGGGATTATGCAAACAAAGAATATGAGGAATCACATAAAGATGGTCATATTAAGTACATTTATTCGTAGAAGAGAATATAATCGTCCTCGGCTCAGATTCTGAAACGAGAGATGAATACTTACTGGATGATAATTATTCTGATTGTGAGATCACATCGTTGTTATGGTGTTAATATTACTAGTTGAAAATGAAAAATTCTCCAAGAGGATGAACATAGTAAACGAAAACAATATGAATACGAGAACAAATTGGCTCACGAAAACATTCTAAGACAAAATTTGATCAGCAAATTATCTAACAAAACAAATTCAAATAATGTCTCCCCAGAAGAGAGGTATTAAGTTTAATTAATTTATATTTTTTTAATTTTTTTATAAATTTGAAATTTTATATAAATTAGAATTACGCAATCTGAGAATTTTTCAATGTTTTCTGAAACTTCTGATAAAGTCTTAAATGATGTGAGGTTTTATATAAATGAGTTAAAGTCAACCAGTAAACCTGATGAAACTTCTGAAAAGTCAGAAACTGGTTTATATTTCCCTTTATTTTAGAAACTATTAACATTCTGAGAAAGTGTGTCGTTATGGTGCACAATTTTCCCGTCAAAACAAGTGCAGAGTATTTGAGAACTTTCTTCAACAAATTCGGACCAGTTGTACGATTTTTTTACTTTTAGGTTTCCCGTTGTTTGGTCCTAGCGAAACCTGATGGAAAGAAGTTTGGATTTATTGAATTCGCTTCTCCCGAAGACGCCAAGAAGTGCCAAGAAAGTCCAGAACCAATCGTTATGGATGGAATTCGTTTGGTATTCGAACAGGTTGTTTTCCCATTGTTATCAGCCTAATCACCAAGTTTTGAAGATGCTTAGCTCTCAGAAGGGAACGATACCCCAAAATCGTCCTGATTCTCTTAATGGTAAATTATGTTTTATTTTATTATTTTTATGCTATTTTTACTGATATATGTTTGGTAGATAAAATAAACTTTATGTAACCTTGTAGTGCCTGAAACTAATACTGGGACGCGTCCAAAGATGAAGTGGGATGATTCTGACGACTCCTACGATGGGAGATTAACTAAGTCCAAGAGGGGAAATAAGGATCCGCGTGACTTGAGTGGGTTGGACAGAGAATTGCCACCAAGGGGAAAACTTATGGTTCGTGCCAAAAACGAGGACTTTTCTGGAGGTCGCTCTCCAAAGACCGAAAGGACGCATGTTGCTAATAGTTATAAAAAGGAGGAGCAGAAACGTCATAGAGAAACGGATCATGCCGTTAAAGATGAATTTAAGGTCCGAACCCACAGAGAAGACAGAACATTTCCTAGGAATGACAGGCGGAACTTTGATGAAAGAGATCGTCAGTTTTCTTTTAAAAGGAACGACAGACGTTCACCGATAACAAGAAAATCACCCATTAGAAGAGACAGAGGTTCCACGTACAGGGAAGAGAAACCCGACTTTAAAAGGGAGGAACGAGTATATCATCATGTGAGAGAACGTGGATCTTCAAGGAGTGAAAGAATTTCAAGTCATGGAAGAGACGCGAAGTTTATGAGAAGAGATGAGGAAAACTTCAAGTCACCTCGCAATGTTGAGCGAGAAGTCCCAGTGAGTTAATTGGTGAAATTGAATCTGCAGAATTACTACAAATCGCCTGAGAAATTTGGAGCCTTCTACAGATCTAAAGAGGAGCAGAAATACAGACCAGATTATAACCGGGATTGCCACTTCAATACTTTCTCGAGGGATTATGACATGAGAGGAGAGGAAATGCGGCTGAGAAGAGAGAAAGAAGAAATTAAGTAGAATCAAGATTTTTTCATCATTGATAGACGAGAGCGGTTGAAGTTAGAAAGAGAACGAGAAAGACTTGAAGAGGAAAAACGAAATCTCGGTCGGTTTGCTGAAAGTCAAATGGGCCGTCCCAACAGCTTAAACTACAGGCGAACTTCTCGTGGAAGTGATTTTGACAGATTCCACGTACCCACACCAGATCATTACTCCCCTGTAAAGCGCCGATATGAATATTCAAATCCTGAAAATCGTCCGAGATATTCAGGTGAACAATGGAGACATGGTGAACGGGAAGATTGCAGGTCATCATCTCCACGTGATAGAAGGCCATTTGCTCAGCAATACGTTTTAACTTTGGTTTTATTGAATTACTAGTCTCCCGGATTTTATAGTGGATCTGGTCGATCACGAAATGATCGTTTTCAAAAGGACTACTGAATTTGTTGATGTATTTTTTCTGATTAATTAGTGATTCATAATTAATTAAAATAAAATTCGGAGATTTAATTTTTGAAATTTTATTTATTGTTCGAAATTTTATTATAATTAATAAAAGGAAAGAAAGCAGACTAAACAGAATTCACAAAAATAGGAAGAATGAGTACACTGTTAATGATAAGTGGTAAACAACATGGTCCCTTTGTAGGAGAAAGTGAGGATATTATATGAAGTAAAAATTTATTAAATGCGGCTATTCATAAACTAAAGAATTTATGGGTTAAACCAAAATCCATAAACATAAATAAAACTAAGATTAATTTTGTAAAATTCGTTTGGCGATACTATACTTCTATACAACGTTTGGATGGGTCACTTCAAAACAAGAACTGGAGAGGTTAGGTTATTTTCATAGGAATCACTGACAAATTCGACTAAAGCATTTTACAAGAAACGAGACTCCTGTACACACGCGAGGGCCTGTCGCGAGCTTCGATTATTTGACAAACGACGATGAGTTTCTTAAGGGCTTATTCCAATATTAATGAGCGTGGACAGGTGTCTAGTTTTGATTTAAAGTATTTTATATTATTATTATTGTTTTTTAAAGACGATTATTATTATTTTAAAGACGATTATTTAACAAAGAAACAAATGTTAGTTGAGGAAGCCGGCTACGTGGATCGCTAACGAGTTCCATCGGAGTATGGCCATTCCAATCTTTTGTCTCAGTATTTTATTATTGCATTTGTAAGAAGAGTATTTAAATAAGCAACTTAAAAAATCAAGATTTGATTGTTTTACGCACGTGCGGTGTCTCCTATTGTCCCTTATCTCCGGTATCTCGTAATAGTGCCTAGAAATGATTAAATTGAAAGTTTTTGAAGTTAGCATTGAAGGTCACGCCACTTGACATGATGATATTGATCGAAATTTTCAGAAATTCAAACTCTTCATATCTGGTTCACTCACTTTTTCGGCAATGTTTTAAGTCAAGGACTTAAATGAAACTAAGTCAGTAACAAATTCGACCTTTAACCACGTGGGTGGGTCTATTAGTTAGTGATATAAAAATTACTAATCAGTGATATAAAAATTACTAATCAGTGATTATTGATTAAACCTAAAGGTCAAACTTTGTTATTTGTTTTAGGCCAGCACCGTCTGCATGTGACGACCAAATTCATCTTCCAATAATCCATTACAGGCTTCCGCTTCTGAAGAGAGGTGAGAAGTAGGTCCCCTTTTTCCATTTTCATACACCTCTTACCGTCACAGACGCATGACTCCTATCGTCGAACTAATCTCCAAAATTGCATTTTAACTAAAATATAAAAATCAAAATTTTGATCTCTTTTACCTAGGAACCCGCTCACGAGGTCCCTTGATTTACCAGCGATGAAATTACCGGTTACCAAAGAATGACTCTTTCTTGGTTGATAGGAAGGACCTACTGTAATAAATACAGTTTCACCCCATCTGCGAGTAAGATATACAGGTTTCTTAGTAATGGAATAAGATTGCCAGTCGCGAGTTTAAATGCAAATCCGGTTTGCTGTCAGATGATAGTTTCAAATCAAGATGGAACCTCTTTGGTCAGACGTCTAAATGACTAGGTCCCCGCAAATGTTGCAATGGACAACTACTTGGCACACACAGGAGCCGGATTCCGTGGAAGGTCAAGAACGCACTTCCGACTATTTTGACCTATCGGCGGTTGGTTTAGACTAACTTCGGCAGACGACCTGGACTACCTAAGAGAACTAGCATGCAACAGAAGATCATGGTCGAGGCTGACGGAGAGGATGATTCTGAATACGGCACAAGGGAAACTTAACTAATTTTCTTTTTTTCGGAAGTGCTTTTTAATAATAAAGTCGCGAAATTTACTATCGACTCTAACACAGAAACCACTTTTCTGATACGTTTTGGCTTCTCAATTTGGGGGTTTGATATAACGTGAGAATCGCCCAGGTGGTCACCAACGAGATGATTCATTGCCCACTTCTCGAAACACTATTGCAATAAGACAAAACATGTCTTTGCTGTGAAGGATCGCATGTTTTTCCGGAATGCCTGGAACCAATTAACGAAAGATCATGTATCTACTGTGGATCAACCGGTCACTGGGTCAACCATTGGGGCTTTAGGTGGCTAGGAAAGCAATGACCTTTATACGAAGACCAGATGACTATGGTGTGAAACATGGGTGGAAGAAGAACAAAACTCCTCCCTTTTCACTCTACCCAGTTGAGAAACAATAGGTCAACATCCATATGATGAATAAAAGAGGAGCTACCGATGATAAATGGATACCAAAATATATCCTTAACGTGGAAAGATTGAGCTATTTTCTGGAGTCCCCACTTTAGAGTTATCCGAGAATAATTGCCTCCACTTTTTAAGAATTCATTTCAATTAAATTATATTGCTTCAAAGATGGATTTCTGTCTGCGGATTGTATTCAAAGAGCCTGAAGATATGCACTGAAGAGATCACAAATTTCTTCATCTATGCGAGAGCATCAATTGTGGTTGGAGATCTAACTCCAAGTACCAATGCTTTGGCTGCAGAAAAACAAAGCAGAATGGATGCTTGGTGAAGACTCTATCTGGCCAGATTTTGCGTGCTAACGTCTAAGGAGATCGATCAATTCTCTTCTTATGGAGGAGATAGATGTTCCTTGTCTCTTCTCTTCTTATGGAGTACACAAATCCACCTAACGATTACAAAAGATAGGAAATTATCATTTTCCTAGATAATGAAAATCAATCTCACTCAAACAAAGAGAGCCTCTGGATTGTTTGTAGGCTAAAACACCGTTCGGTGTACTAGAACCAGTATAGGATCTTTGTCGCAACTAGGCTGACTCGATTTCACATTTTTCTTGACGATAAGCGAATCGTCCGGAAGAATGTGAAGATAAGAGACATAATGATAAGTCGGCTTCCTGAAGAACTAACAGTAAGGTTTCCTTCTGGGAGATCTATTGGAGACCTTTTTTTCTAAACTCAAAAATAGTCAAAGCGAGAGACTCAAGTGTCATCTGAGCGTCTTTTTCCTTGATATATCGAAAGCCTTGCAAATTGTCAGTGGAAATTCGCTCAATTATAAGAGCAGGCAGAAATTGCTAACTTTTCAACTTCTTAAAAATGGCTAGGTCTTCTGAAAGCCTCCTTGAAGAAAAGATTCTTGCCTACAGGAGTATCCTCGTAAATTTGAAAATAAACTTTCTCTTTTTGGACACTTGTGAAAGATTCCAGACAAAACCAGAACAGAGAGAGATGCACTGACACCTGGATCACTTAATTTAGACGATAACTTTTTCTTCTTTCTTATGTTCTCTGGGTTATAAGAACAATATAAAGAATTGGAGGAATAGAAAAAAAGATTAGACAGGAAGATTAGTGTTTCTGTTAATTATTGTTGTTTAGTGCACTGTTTCTCAACCTTTATTTGTATCGCCCCTATGAAAAAATTTTCGCCCGGTAATAATTTGTCCCCCATAATAATTATAGTAATGTTACAAGGGCTTCACACGCTCTCTTGCCATTTCAGCAGTGGCCAGGGATGCCGCCATCGACGGGGTTGTGAAGCTCTTCCATGAAGCGTTAGAATTCCCGTTATCACTAGAACCGGTGGGCCTGGATCGTGGAGATGGAAAACCATGGGTAACTTTCTTCCCTTTATCTCGTGAGAAATGTTTGATTAGGGATGTGGCCTGCGTCGAAACCTTTTCCCAGTCGAGACTTTCAGGTTCTGCGTTGAAAGTTGGGAAAGCAGTTCGAGCATTCGAGAATTTCAAAATAAGAAAATATGATAGCCTCTTAACAAGATTCTATATACATCCCGTAGTCGTCGAGAGACCAGAATCTTCGGACCCAAGATGGTCTCTTCTAAGATTTTACTTTTGATTACTTCAAAAAATTCTTAAACTGCATAATTATCATAGTTCTGGAATGACTCACATAATGCTTGTTTGAGTTAAATCCATATTTTAGGCTTCTAACCATTCATGCTATAAATTCAGTCAGGTCTCTTGATCAGACTTATTTTTACTTAAAGTCGAATATCACCTCGATCAAAAATTTTAAATTGGTTTCGTTCAAAATGAATTCAATATCTTTACATTGTTATAGAGCCGTGCTTCCCGATTGGTGGTGCTTGCATTCACTAAGGGAGCGAGAAATAATTTTAAAAATCATGATTACTTGTACATATTTGCAAATGATCTTCAAATTCAGGAAATGATCTTGAATGTTTGAAGGCTAAAAGGTCACGATACGATATCCAAGGAACGCTTCCGAAGCTTGAATTTACCTGCATTGACGAATTGTTACTTTTGGCGTCATTCAAAGTAACATATGAAGCTGCGAAATCAAAGAAGCCACATGCTATTGCAGAGACTCTTATTAATAAAGCCATGTGCATTGGAAATGGTGAAAACAGTTCTGAATTGCACTAGCAAACAAAAAAACCACATCCACATTTAGTTAATTAAAGCACATCCGCGTTACCAGTAAACACTGCCTATGGTTTCGCTTGTGCATGTTTTTCGACAATCCTTTCCGTTAACCTTCTCCATCTCTTTCGTTGTCGTGCTCGCCTCCTGATTTCGTCTAGATCGTCTGCATCCATCAGTCGGCCCCATCATACCATAATCCTCAGCAAGTGTCCTGGGAAGACAACTTATTGGACGTCTTCTGAATGTAGAAGATACAGTATGGCTGAAAAATTTTTCCATGGGGGCCAATTCGGAAAGCGCTGTTATAGAAGATGCTTGTGTTGCGCATGTTCTAATAAACGTCGATATTGTAGTTGACCAGGAAAATCAAACCGAATTTTCAAATTTTCTTGATATTCCAGGGTTTCTACAGCAAATGATTATTAAAAACACGTTCACAGAACCGAAGAACGTTATGTTTACTAAGGTCCACGTTGTGTTTACGTTTGTGCCAGACGTTTCGAAATTTTCTTCAATAGGCGTCTCCACCGGCCCTTGTCATTTTTATTGCTCGTCGGTCCACACATATTTTTCTTCCAATCCCATTAAGATCCTTATTTAGAGCCGCGGGGATAGTGGCTTTAGGCTTTCCATTGTTAAGTATACAGCACATATTAAGTCTAAAGGATGGGGCACCGATTATTATGACGAAAAAACTTAAAGTTAGCAGACTCTGAGGGAAGCTAACTGCGCAAGTTAAATTAAAAAGTAAAAAGTCCAAAACTAACTAATTTCTTTATCCTGACGCGTTTCCAAACCCAAGGACCCTCACCCCAGCATAAGTGATCCAGAGAGTTAGTTTCCGGGAAGCTGAGGTCAATTCCAGAAACTCATGGCCAGGAGCAAATTGTCTCCCGGTGGAATGAATAGATAGATCGTTTTGAATGTCGGGCCAGGGGCATCGAGCGTCTCTTAGGTTAGGCGGATCCATTGACGCCACCAAAGGGAAGGAAAAGATCTTCAATCAGGTAACCGCATGGCAACCACGTGGTCATCTCAGTTGTTAATTTAATATAATAATAATTAGTATAAATTCTGCAAAATTCCTTATTTACAAAAATAAATTTAAACAAAACCACAAATTAAGAACACCATATATTAGAATCAAAAAAGAAATGGACCCTAAGCCCTTGCTGCCTGAGCACCTTCATTCTCCTTAATCAGATTTTCCCGCTCTTCTTTAGTATAGAAATAAATATTGGTATTTTTCTGGCAGGAGAAATTAGAAATGTTGGCATCAGTAGTTGAAGATGCTTTGGTTATAGTTAGCAACTTCAAATTTTTCAGGAATCAATTTCCCAGCTAGAGAAGACTTTGTAAGCACGTGGAATGCTAAACTTCACAGCTTCTTGCAAGGTTAAATCGCTTTTATAATCTTTTTTAAGTATTTCAATAGCGCCCTAAAAATAAATTTAAAAAATAAATATTAAAATAAATTAAATTCAAACCCCACTGTTGTTTCCAATGCACGTGGCCTTGTAACCAACATAATTTCCACTTGGGTCACAGCAAAATAACTGAAGTCCCTTCTGTTTATCCCAGCCTGCGTAAATAAAAGAGACGCCAAAAGGTCTCAACCCCCCATACAAAGTGTAACCATGCTTTAACTCGCACAAAGTTAGAACCAAGTCCTCACATCGAATAGGTTCCTGATGGGTCACATAATGTCTTAGTTATGAAAAAATTGAACCTTCTTGAGTACCTTTTCAGTTCTTCGACTAAAACACTTGCGTCTGCTGTAGCGCCGGCAACCGTGCAGATCATATCACTAAAATGAGCTGTTTTGTATACTCATGAATTTGATATATTTTCTCAGCATGTGAAGGAAACGTCGAGAAGGGATGAACTGCTCTTTTTTCGGCGACAATTACGATACCTTCCAGACAGTGAATCCCGATGCAGGGTGACGAGTTTTCAATAGCTTTCATTGCATATTCAATTTGGTGCAGACGGCCTCAAGTAAGATAGAAAAAAATAAACCTTCAGGAGAAAAAGTTGTAGTATGAGAATCATATTTTCTCGACTAGATAACTAACAATAACGAACCATATGATGGAAGTGTACTAAATAATTTAAATAAAATAATTACTAAAATAATATTTAAATTATTATTAAAGTTTTTAATCAATTAGCTAGAAATTGTGGCGCTGCGCTATCAACCAGAGATTTGAAAGTGCAACAACAGTCCTGAGAATTGACCTCTACCTCTCTAGGGCCTTTGACACGGTCCGCCGTGGTCTACTTCTCAGGATACTGGAATAATTCTTGGACCCTGATTCTGTCAGTATGATCAGAGTGTTGCTATCTAACACAAAGCTCAGAGTGCGGGTCGGTAAGACGTTTTCCCGTGAATTTACGTGCAATGTTGGTGCTCCCCAGGGAGATTCCCTCTTGCCCCTGCTATTTGTCATATATCTGGAGGCGGCATTACAAGATCTTCGGAAGTTCTATGATGGCAACATCGTCGAAATTGCCTATGCGGACGACGTCGACCTTGTGTCAAAAGACAAATCGGCACTGGTGGCACCTGCTGAGCTGAAACGATGGTTCCTTGGAATGAACACCGCAAAAACTGACATTGTGGAAATCAGGAGAATGGAAAGCAGATCAGGTGAAACATGACGAAAAACAAACAAACTTGGCTCTTTACTTGGAGACTTCAAGATATTGCCAGAAGGAAGGCCCTTGCTTGGAAAACGATGAACAAGTTGATGAAAGAGTGGTTGGCAAACGGCAATCCTGCACATAACTTTGTTTGAGACTGTATGAAGCCTATGTCAAGCCGATCCTAATATACAATTCATCGACCTGGGGGACGTCCAAAAGCGAACAACTTGGACTAGACTTTTTCCATCAAAGACAACTTAGATCGCTACTAGGACTGAACTGGCCAGCAAGAATAAACAAGGAATCGCTGTACAAGAGATGTTGCACGGGTCCACTGAGTCTCGAAATTGCTGATATGCGCTGGAGGTTTAAATTCATATCATTTAAAATTCTCGTCACTTGGTTGAAGATTTCTTTTCTACTGTTTCTGTTCTTCTTTGTTCTCTAGAGTGGAGCCATGTGATCCACCTTTTTTCAGGTGGCAGCCAATGATTATTAACTTCAGATATTAACTTTTATTAACTTCAGGTCAATAAATGAATAAGAGTGTACGTTCGATATACACATGGAGCATCTCATGGAACATAGAAAATGTACTGAAAATGGAAGAAAATCAATTTACTGATGAATATCTTAGGACTATGATAGATCGGCAAATCCTAGAAATGTCATACAGAGTACATAAAGGCATGAATTTTGAAACATGCGGTTTTTGGACTCCACCCGATCTCTTGAAACAATTACTGAGATCACAGCTATTTGGAAAAGGACGTACAGAATGGCAGAATAGTGAATAATTTGAAAGAAATCACTGTCACCAACTCTGAAAACCTTAATTTATCTAAACATCGCAGGGCGTCAATTACATCTTGACCGTACTGTTCTCATTCCATTACGGTCTTGTATGGACTCAATGGAGGAGCACCGAGTCATGTTGAGGGCTTAGTTTGAAAATGTTAACCGATAAATTCATTGCTGATAAATTTTAAGGGACCACGTGGGGTAGGTTCGCGGGGAGAGTGGCTGAGGTCAAATTCCAGAAACTCATGGTCAGGGACCTATATAGAGAATGTTTAAAATTTGTTTTTTTATATTATAGTTAAAATTTTGGGGGTTAATTCGGCGATAGAAACCACGTGGCCTGGAAAAAGAGTGTTATTTTGTAAGCAGGAAGGTTGGTTCTTGGTTTGTAAAGAGGAGGTAATTGGTAGTGAAAATTACCCTGGGAATTTTACTGAGGAGATTGTTTGACAGTTTAAGTTAAAAGACGAGCCTCGAGGACGATTATAACGTAAGTTGGAAGGCGTGGTCGTAAGAACGTCGAAAATTAAATTACTGAGAAAGAGGATCTCCAGGCACAGGGATAATCATCTTCAGTTTTTCTAAATGTTCTGTCGAATCTTTTGTTATATCAATTGAAAACAATGAGTGTTCTCCGGTGGTTGAGATTGTTAAACCATTGGCGATTAAAAGAAAGATGTAAGATATGAGTTTCAGGTAGAATGAAAAAAAAAGGAATCTGTGTTGGGATTCTGTAACAACAGGTATGATGTGATAAAATTCAAATGTGGCTCATTTCGCACTTTTCGAAACAATAGCATAGCAAAAGGCAAGACTGTCCACAACTCATTCTTTTTTCTATAGTTAACTAAAAGAGTGTAATTATGATATTGATAAGTTCCCCCTAACTTTTAGCCATCTTCTGAACATGAAATCTCCAACAGCGAAAGTTTTTGTGGTAGGGAAGTAATGACGTATCAATAAATTGTCTCAAAGGATTGCACATTAGTGTTGCTAGGAGAAGGCCGGTGTGAGGACTAGAAGGGTTTCTGTTTTGAGTGATTCTTTTTGACTGTTTTCCAAAAGACCACCAAAAAAGGTTAAATCAACTAATTAGTGACTCCGACTTACAATAAACATCCGAACACTCTGCGAGTGTTAGCAGTGTCTTACTCTCTTCGAACCTACTGGTATGTCTCCGAAGAATCTATTGGAGTGCCCTTATTTATAGTCGATCGGAATTTTTTCTGTGTAAATCATCTTTGCTCTGAATGGGTTTTCTATGTTTTACATAACCATAAGAAACCCTGGGCCATTTCTCAATTCTTTTTGAAAGGAGTAGCTATGGATGAGCTGTATGGTTTTCCGCCTGAGCGAGTTTATACACTAGATCCTTAAAGAGGAAAAATGAAGGGAGAATCTCTAGGAGAAAACAAAGCATATTCAATTGTCGGCGCAATAACTCGAGTATAGATCTTATGTGACCCAATATGGGGAGTAACCTTGACTTTGAAGTAGTTTTTATTAATCCTGAATCTTCACGACAACCAGTAAACAATTTTTCCAGTCATAGCTGATATTAGGAGGTTAAGTTTGAATTAAAGATTTTCTTTGTTAGAAGTGTGTTTTTATGTTAAAACCTTCTGTGATGAACTGGGAGACGGCTCCCACATAATTGCTGTGGAACGTTCAAGTATTGGCAGAATAAGGAAGTTTAACATTAATACCAGTTTCTCAAGCAGTTTTGACAAGGTGGTAGATTATTTTTTGGTGTTCCCGGCTTGAGAATTGGTATCAATGCCTGAGGCCTTACGTGCTTGAGAGTCACAGAAACTGGTGAACATAGAAATTTAATAGACTTGTCCACATCATGGGGTGCGAAGAATGTAGTATAAGGTTTCTACTGTGAACTACATTTTTGACTCACAAAGAACGAGATAAATTTTGTTACTGGTCGACACAAAATATTTCATAAGTTTCTTTGCAAGTTTGAGTTTGGGTTCCGAGGTACTGAAAAAACGGTTTGCTCTTCCATCACATTATATTTTACTTTCTTTAGGATTTTCCAGAAATTAGCACAAGAGTGTTTATGACAAAGCCTTCTAACCAAATGGTCCCATATGAGCTTGTGGTTGGTCCCTGATTAAGTGGGTGATTCTTGAATTTAGAATTTAGGAAGAAGTAACAGCCTCACCGTGCTACTGTCTCCTTTTTATGGGTTTCGTTCTCTAATAAGCAAAATGGCGTTGGATGGCAGTTTAGGGTTAAATCTCATATACGATGAACGTGGAATAAATAATTTATTCTATTCCATAAATTTTTTGATAACACCTTTGCTGCATAATCGGTGGAACATTCACGTGTGAAATCAGATATCCGATTGTCCACATAAGTACTGAACCCAACACAGTCCTCCTTCGAATAGTTCTTCAATCTTGTAGAATATCGATGAACACAAAGAGGACCCCTGACTCGTAATACAATAAGGTCGTGGCGACTTGAAAATCCATAGCAAACAGTACATGAAATATGTTCTGCTAAAAATGGTGAACACAACGACATGTTTGGAGAATTGGAATTATTTTTTTCTACGGATACTGATCGTGGTATGACATCCTGGGTGTTAAGAATAATTACTTCGTCCGTAGAGATAGGAATATACTCTCCGTGACTGTCGGTTGATTGTGACACAAACTGACATGGATTTTTTTGCTTTTAAGTCGCCGCATAATAACAAATCCTTTAGTCCACAATCTTGATAGGCTGTGAATATAGAAGTCGTACAACTCCTTAAAGTGGGATATAAATATTACACAGTGAAGTACATCTCGCTGGCGAAAGAAGCTACTTCAATAAAAATCTGTTCAAAAATATTATCCCCTGCACAGAGAAAATACAAATCAAGCGACGTCCGTTAATATAAGTCCTTCCTTAACAATTGTCAATAGTCCTCCACCGAGACATCTTGTCCGGTTATGCGAAGTACAAAATAACCTAGAAAACAGAGGATGGTGGATGTTCGAGAAAGTTTCAATTCCAGGATGAGGGCAATGTTCATTTTCGATTAGGCTAAAAGGGAACGTAGTTCAAACACTTTTTATTGCGGATTCTACTGAAATTTAATTGTAGAATTATCTGCTTAGAGCAGAGACTCAGATTAGGTACTATATCGCCAGAAAAAAGGGAAATTGATAGGTCACCCTTCCAAAAATTGTAGAGGGGTAGCGAATGTTGAAACGGTTCTTTTCCATGCAAAACTTGAACTGAGCGACACCACAACAAATGAACTACATGATACCACGCTTATAGGACAAATTAATGATAGAGAGTAAATTAAGGGTGACAATAAAATCATTCCATTTTTGTGTTTTAAAATAAGAATTGTCAATTTTTTAAATATCTCAGACACGACGTTTTTTAACAGAAAAGTGACCTCAGGCTTAAATACAGCCTTGTGCAAATGTTACCGACAGGGTCAAGTAATTCATAAGATAAGCAAAGATGTTACTTTTGTTTGATAATTTTTATCATTTTTAAAAAAGAAATATTCTTTTTAAATTTTTAGCTCAACTAATCTATTTTTTATTTTCTAATTATACATTTTTTTTAATTAAAAAATTTTTATTATTGTAAAATTATTATCTTTTTTTTAACAATTAAACAAATATCAGTTGAGGAAGCCTGCTGCGTGGATTGCGAACGAGTTCCCTCGGAGTATGGCTATTCCAATCTTTTGTCTTAGGCCATAGCCCTTCTCGTTGATCCCTTTTCTTTCTGGCAAGCAATCCTCCGAGTTCTTGCAAGAATTCAGCCGTCATTGGATACATTAAAAATGAGATTTTTTCGCTTTTTACTTTTTTTAACGAAAAACAAACCCGTGCATATGTTACCGCCACTTTACTCAAAATTCAAGATAAACCGAGATTTTTGTTAAAAAATTGTAAAATTAATATTTAGAAGTTCTTCTTTTATTGCAAATAACTTCGTCATTATTTTAGGCATGGATTTGTATAATAATTGTATATATTCATTGTCCATACTGTTCCAAATATTTTGAGCGGTTATCAAAAGTTCTGAAACTGTTTTTGGACTTTTATCTGCTTTACCTATCCACGACGCTACTTTTTTAACAGAATTTGAAAAAAACGTGTGATTCTCTTGGGATTTACGCGTTGAGGAGGCTTCTACCAACTATAGAAGGAAACAATCAGATTCGACTAATGCAAAAATAATTTATTAACAAAAAAAAAACTAAGAATCATTATTTTTTATTAAAATAAGACGAAGAATGAACAAATCCGTAAAGAATGCCCAAATTAACGGCCACAGGGAAACCAATAGAATGTTTTACTTTTTTAAACAGCACAAAAAATAGACGAAAATATAGCAAACATAACCACATTTCTATCAACACTTCGATTCACAGGATTGGATCTGTATTTGTAACAAGAATTATAGAAGATTTGATCACTTTCATCAAAAAACATTGGAAGAGATATTAAAGGCGACAGAAGACCAGCTCCCACAGCCGATTCTAGTGCCAAATAAGATAGAAGTCGGAAATGATAGCGTATATTGGTTAAGAATCCGAGTTTTAAAAATAGAGTAAATTGGACCGCATATTAAACTTCCTGTAACAACTCCAAATTCAAGTGATTTAAAAAATGTGTTTATGAAATGCTCCAAACGAGGATAAGTTATGTAACCAATTTCATTTTTTCCAAATTCTTTATTTAAATAATAAAGATACAAGTCCATCAACAAATAGTTAATTTTCAAATATAATTAATTATTGATAATTTAATTAATGAAAATTTTAATAATTATATTAAGAACTCGTAATAAATTTTCGACGTGGATCGCCTCCTCGCGGCAAAATTTGGATGTTATGTTTTACATACAAAATTTATTTTATTTATTTTTAAAGATCTACGAACTTTTGCCCATGGGATCTTTTGGCTGTTCTCAAGGGAGCGCTCACACCCTTCTCCGTCTCTTACTCTCTCCGGGGACATCGAACTTAATCTGGGTCAATCGAATACCTAACACTTCCAACTAAATATTAACGGAATCTTGCGAAAATCAGATTAGCTGATGGATTTTTTATCTTTTCATGACGTGGGCGTTGTTTTAATATAGAAAACTCAATTTTAACCATAACGTAAACTCCTCGATTCAAAGGATACTCATCCATTCACATGGATCGTCCTAGTGGAACGAATGAGGGAGGAGGTTATCTCACTTGTTCGTGACAGTATCCCCTTTATTGACACAGCCGAATCAACACACTCCACATTTCTATCTGATGCCCATCTGGAGCTCACCTCGTATTGATAAAAATCAACAACGTAGCGTACGCAATCGTCAACCTATATATCCCTCCTCCCAGTTGCTCCAAATTGTATCAACCTGACCTCTCTTGGATCTCGTCCCTGAAGAACACAATCGTGTGCAGGAACTTAAATCTCAGGAATCATATATGGTCTGTCGATGTAAACTATGTCTCGTAGTCCTAAATGACCCGCACCAATACACCCGTACTGCTTTACGACCAGAAGATTCTAAAATCTCCCCCAATTGGATTATCTCCAAGAGATGACCTTATCCACTACGAAAGTCTCGCGAATGTTCAGATTAGGACAAACGTTGCCAATGGGAAAGGCGTCAGTCGGACATAGTGCATAGGACACCTCTTTAATCCGCTGCGGCTTTTTTATTGGAAGGAACATGATCACATGGACGAGAAGAAGTCCGGTGATTTGTTATAACTCTCAACAAATAGGACATTTCGCATAACAATGCAAGGAGAAGTGTTTCCGCTGTGCCGGGGAACACGACATTTCCGACTGTAAGATGGATCCTTGATGGAGAATAAACTACGTCAACTCCGGATCTTCCAAACACGAGGCTAGGTATGGAGGATGTCCATGTTAATAACAGCTAGACAAAAACTGTATACTCGCAACAGTAAACCGGAAGCAAGACAAATGGAAAAGACCAAACTCAGATGTAACACGGAAACACTACCGAGAATAAATATGCTCTCAGAATCTAAGACACGGGCAGAGAGGGGTAAAAGAATAGCCGTCCCTCGAGAAAGTAACCTATCAGTTTGACAGACCCGAAGTAACATCACAGAAAAGATCTCCCGAGAATCGGTCAGGCAGACACGAGGTAACATTCTTGAAAAGGTCTCCCAAGAATTTAGAGATATAATCTCAAGACCGAAAGAGTTTAGTGCTATCCTAGAAGTGGATTTAAACAAAATGATTGACAGCAATGGAGACCCCCAAAAAGTCACTTAAAAAGCAATTGAAGAAAGATCTGAAAATAGTGTTGGTGAATGCCCTATTCCTAAGAAAAAGGCATCGCGATCTGACACTAATTGCGACGACCACAAAGGTTGATGTTTTGGTGGTCAACGAGACAAAAGCAAAAAAATGATACTCACTTTATGGATGGGTTCTACTCCATAAATATCTCATCGCGATCTGACACTACTTGCGACGACCACCAAGGTTGATGTTTTGGTGGTCAACGAGACAAAAGCAAAACAATAATACTCACTTATTGGATGGGTTTTACTCCATAAATATATCATGGGAGGAAGGTACTATGGCTGCCACGGGAACCTTCCTCTTCTACCGTGATGACTTAAAAGTGCGGAATCCTAACATTGTCTCGGGCTTGCAGTGCGAATTCGTGTCCATTGAAATACGCTGCTGCGAATTATGGATGAACGTTAGGGGATCTATATTTGAAAGACATTAGGAACTGTTCTACAGACATTAGCAAATTCTTTGAGCAAAATACGATGGCTACACTGGTGGGTGACCTAAATGCTAAGAAGGTGAGCTAAGGGTGCTACAAAACGGACGACGACTGAAGATCTTGGCCGAGAATGCTGGCCTTGAAGTCATGCTATCGGATTAGCCAAACCACTTCTCTCACCATGGCGAGACATGCTTGGATTGTTCCTTGTATCACCGCAACTACAGGCCTATGTGTAGAGACCATGAACTATTGGATGGTCTTAGAGATGCTGAGAAGGAAATCAAGACGGCAATCAAAATATTCAAGGCAAATGGTCCGAAATTTGACTTCATCAACACGATAATGTTCAAGGAAGATCCGGAAGCCTTGCTACTTGTTCCACAGAATTTGTTTGACACAAGGATAAGTATGGGCATATTCCACAACGGTGGAAGAATTTGACTGTAAAAATAATACCAAAGCCAGAAAAGTCAGGGAGTGACCCTTTCAACTATAGGCCGAACAGCCTTATATGCTAAGATTATTGAGCAGATTATCTTCAAGAAGCTGTGTCATATAAAAACGGTTTCCTCCTCGCAGAACAATGGAGATTCCATACAGGAAAATCCTGCATTGATTGTATATACCAAAAGTAAATGGTTTATTAAGAGGGATAAGAAAGCAAAAGACAGATGAACCTGGTGTGCCTTGATATTTCCAAAGCCTTTGATAGTGTTTGGAATAAAGCTCCCATATCAAGGCTAATGTTAGCGGATATTCCAAGATACATGTTTGTATGGCTGAGGAATTTCCTAATTGGGAAGATATCTCAAGTGCGTATTGGAGGACTCGCGTCCCGCAGGGCTCTGTCTTAAGCTCCCTTTTGTTCAACGTATTCCTATCAGACTTCCAGATCCCATCTGATCGGAATTCAAAATTACTTATATACGCGGATGAAATCTTAATAATGGACATGTCTGGTAAGTCAACCCTATCGGAGAGGAGGCTCAAGAAATATATTAATTATGTTCAAGACTAGTGCGACCGGTGAGGGATGAATCTCGCATTGTGGTTCAGATTCAAACAAGAAACTTAATGGATTTCCTTAATCCTACCCTGTTTAACATTTTCTTGTCGTTTTCTCTTTCAGTCAATGTGAACTAAAGTGGCTGTCTAAACGGATAATATCGTACTCTGGGACCACTTGTGGAGATCAGTGTCTGAGGATGTAAGCCGCTGTTTCGATAACAGAGGGCTCAGGCTGAGACCTGAGAAGTACAGGTTACTAGTTTTTAACACCTAGAGTGATCGTCAATATGTCTCCTGTATCGGTCACAGAAAAGATAAATTATTTGTGGGTTACTTTCTACTCAATCGCGACATACTTTATTTATTAACCACCGGTTTACGATCTTGGTAAACCTAGCAGAAACAATCACAACTAATTAATCCAAGGAAGGAAACCAAGGGAGGACATTTGCTTGTGTGGACCAAATTCATCCTCCTATACTCCATTACAACCTTCCGTTTCAGAAGAGAGGTGAAGTAGGTTCACCCTCTTGCATTTTCATCGCACGTTCTACCGTCGTTGACATCACTTCATTCTTCAGCGCAAGTGATTTTTTTATAATGGTAATCTTCACCAGTGGAGTTGGTCAGGAAGATGGTAGGAAGATCCCTTTAAACAACTGTGTGGTACCAAATGGACTCGTCGCCTCACGGGTGGAGTCTGTTTGACGAGAATTGATCTTCAATGAATAATCCATCTTTCAAATTCGAACCCACTACTGTCAGATCCGATGTCACCAGACACATTCAGCAAGAAGACTGGCCAAGAGTTTATGCCATATGGTAACTAACTCATCTCCTCTACCTACCCCAATAATAATTCTAAAGCTCTAAACATATCTATCAATCCAAAATCAAGCATTTCCCCGAGAGAAAAAAGATTAAAATTAGTTGAAGGTTCAAGGTTAGGGAACCACAAAATGTAACCAGTGACACATGCGAAGGTGGTGGGCCATGTGACAAATTAATATAAATTTTAATGATTCTCACTAATTACATAACAAAACATAGAAATTAAAACATTCAGGAATTGATAAATGACTAATGATTCCCTTGTTATTTATCGAACCACGTTTACTCAAATTCCTTTAAATTGAGCCAAACAGGATTATAAGCCAGACTTTTATTCATCGATGCTTTCTCATTTCCAAAAGTTTGCCTAATGACAGCAATTTTCCTCTCTTTTATTTAATTACGATTTTTGGTCTTCAAATAATAAAAAAGACCACAAAAACATCAAAATACAAATAAATAAACCAAATTTGAAAAATCAAAAAGAATCAATCAAAAATTAAAATAAGCCGCAGCATAACTAACTGAAGAATCACGATAAGAGGTGATCCTACTAGATTGGTCATACTTAACAAACTGAAGCTTCCCCTGAGAAGCAGTTTCACATTTTCTGATTGTCTAAAAAAGTAATACATCATCTACAACATGTAATAAAACAAGAATCGGATTCCTGCCACATATCGTGTTGCCAGTTCGATTTAAATATTCATTGAATGAATCAGGATTCAACTTCTCAATTAAATCCATCCCCTGTTTTAAGCAAAATTTTAACCTCTCTATCCATGGATTCAATTGATTGCCAAATATCTCCAATCCTGCGATCATAGGGAGTGAATATGAACCGATCTCCTGTATTAAAATAAATTTGTTATAAATATTAAAAAATAACCAAAAATAAATTTAAAGTAATAAAAAACTTAAAATAAAATAAATAAATTTAAAATCTAATTAATGCATGTTGGGAGCTAAATTTCCCACTTACCCCAATGACAAAAATCCGAAGAAATTACAAACAAATTTTGCTTATCTGCTAAAAATGGCGACAAAATCTCTGAAATCTCATCCAACGACGTGGAATTACAACTCCCAACCATAATGGGAACGATTTTTATATTTTTACTAAAGCTAGAATAAACAAGTACCCTTCAAAAACTTTAAAAATAAAAGGGAATTGCATCTCCAACGAATGCTCCGCCATATCTTGCTTTAGATTTAATTCTTTGAATATTTTTGTACATTTTAGATTTTCCATAACTTAAGTAAAAATAATCGCGACTTTCCAAATCAACCTCAAGGTTGCCCATTGGAGTTTCTATGACATTGGCTGGAGAAAGAGCGCATCCACTAAAACCACAATGATGACTTGGTCCAAGCACAAAAACGCGAGAACTAAGAGTTACATCGAGACCAACATTTCGTTAGGATTTATTTGTTTGTAGGCGAATCCTGCACACGGACCGCTATAGCTATATCCGGCGTGCCTTTAACGTACATAATGAATTTATACGGAGTTATTATTGCACGAGATGAGTTTGTGAAACATTTAGCGTTATTCAAAAAATTTTCTAGCTGATTTGAGAGAAGATTAGCTTAAGTTTAGGTTATGCTCCTTACCTTCTCCATCATACCATGAGCCGGAATGTCTTGCTTTTCGAACCAGTACATCAAAAGTCATTAGATGTAATCAATTATATTATTTAATTTAAATACTTTTTGTTATTAAGAATATTTTAAAATTATTCAATATCTTAATTGAAAGTTCAATAAACCAATATTCAAAAATTTTAATGAATAGTTTTGTTGGTTAGTTAGTATTTGGTAGAATGATTGAGGCGGCGAAATAGTTTTGGTTCATAATCGCTTGTAAACTTAATGTCTTCATCTCTTTAATGTAATCTTAATCCCTCTCTTAGACTCGTTAGACATCGGATGCGAAAACTTTCTTATATAGAGAAGCATGAGATCACTAATATTTAAACTCGAATTCCGCCTGACTCAAATTGAAAGATCTCGGATATGCCTGTTTTGAGGAGGAACAAGGAAATTATTCGTTAGTTATTAATTCTCGAATGTTCTTTTAATATGTCACGGCCCAATGGTGTGTCTCGATTGATACCAGATTATTGTTTCAAAAAATGACGGCCCAATGATATCAGATTTTATTTCGAAGAAATGAGTATATACTACAAACTGCCAATCTTAGAAACAGACTTTTTGCAAAATCCTTCTCAGATTACCAGATACTACGTTACTCACATAAATAGCAGATTATCATTCTATAGCCAAATTATTTCTTGTAACACCATTTTTTGTGTTCTCTACCTCACTAGCTTTTAGTAGGCCAGTTGTCTCCAAACAAGCAGCAACTATAGCTGGACACTTTCACAAATCTCTGATAGTCAACGGTTGACCCGGAAAGGAAAAAACTTAACATAGAATCAAAAAATGGTACTGGGAAAACAGCCAGGAACCCGATTAGTCCCTAATGAAGAAATATCTTTGAACTGAGTTGAGCTAAGGTACTCCTTGTTCCTCCGTCGAACGTGAACTTCAAGACATCCACAATGACGAAGATTTCTGCCAAAAATGATAATTATAAAAATTTGCTAAAAAGGTATTTGATATTGAAACTCCATAAGCCCATGAGGCACAAGCATACTCAACCGTCGGTTTTAAAAGTTGATTGTACAAGACGACATATTCACTTGACGGCCTGGACTTTAAGAACGATTTCATTATATTCAGTTTCCTGAGACCCTTTGTCATAATGTTCTTCACATGTTGAGAAAATGTCATTAAAGGGTTGAAGGTCGCTCCCAGAATAATTGGATGAATCTGTAAAGAGTCTCCATATATGCTCAAATGTAGTGTACATTTTTATTCTGTCTGCGATGAAGATAGTATACGTTGATTTATCCCTGAATATGGAGAAACGATTCAAATTCAACCATATCATCAATATGTGACTGAAGCTCTGATTTTGCCATATCCACGTATTTACTCCTACTAGCGATAATTAAGTCGTCAGCATTTGTAAGAAGCATTGAATCTGGCCCTCCAGGGTAGGGTAAATCGTTTAGGAATAAATTGAATAGAGCCAAAAAGAGGAGTGATCCTTGAGAGACGGCATTTGGTAGAAGACGGGACCTCGATCTTGCATGACCTATACAGACACGTGAATATATAGAAAGCTATACACAAAAAATGAATAATGTATAGAAAAGCTGAACATTTTTTTAACTGCTGTTTTGCTGAGAACGTAAGAAGCCCTTCGACTTAAGCATCCATTTGATATTATTATAGGCACGTACGCGATGCCAAGATCATGACAAAGCATGTACAACACGAAAAGTTAACAATCTAATTAACGTCCCCCATCTTTTTCGATCCGTTGCCATGTTCCGTAGCGTATCCTGAGATCTTCATCTAGAATAACCGGCAGTGTTGTCCTCGGCCGGCCGCGGAAACGAGAAGCTTCTAAGACAAAATACTCCTCCATTGCTATGTTGGCAGGGGTCCCCATATCGTGGCGGAGTATGTGTCCAAAGAGCCTCCATCTTGAATCAGTAATCTCACATGATATTGGCTCAGTTCCTGTTCTCTTGTATAAGATTTCAAACTCCTCCGATATTTTTGTCTCTTGGAGACATCCGATTGATATCTTGTATTTTGAAAGGTCTTCACAAAGTTCTTTTCTTTTCCATGCACTAGAGAGTCCTTTGACATTGAACGTTAAAAGAGAGAAGTCATTTAGGTTGCAATTTTCGTGTTTTTTCAGACATACTTTTCAAATCCATTTGATAAATGTTTGTAAAATTATGCCCGAAGCGAATATTTTTTGTGCTATTACGAGAAACTTGGTAATCGACAAGGACAGTGTCTTCCATAAAATTATTGAATTAATTTTTCATGTTAGTGGAGAGATTCCAATCATGGGCTCAATAGAAACCAAGAGCGAAAGAAGCAAAACTTAGTCTGATCGAATAGTAGCCCTCGAAGTCCTTATTGGGATTTTGTGAAGAGTAGAGTGAAATCTTCTATCCGGAAACTGTAGAGGTGTTGTTCAATAAAATATGTGAATGCGTGTCACACTGCACGTGAGAAGTTGAAGATGGTTTTTTTTGTGAACCAGGGGAAGGACTCTGAGATGTTATGCAAAATATTGCTACCCGGGATATGGTTTCTGATCAGTGTAATAAGGCCACCTCCCTCCAATGACTTCTGTAAGGTCTGAAAACTGAATATCCAGGAATAAGAGTCGATGAATGACAAACTCACTAAACTTCAGCAACAATTGACCAAATTCAAACGAATAGTGAAATAAACTGGAAAAAGCAATTTGACGAGAAAAACTTGACTTGTGTGGATCCTGAATCCGAGAAGCTGATGGCAGACAGTAATCCGTCGACCAGGGGCGCATGTTCTTTCAGTGGAAGAGAGCTAATGGTTTTTTCGGGATGCTTTAAGAGCATTCTGAGCGCCTCCAGAATTGTTGATCCGGTGAACCACATGACGTCACGCTAATTTTAATGGCAGAAGCAACTAAATTAGACGGGGAATAAGTATCAACACACGTCGCGTCCCAGATCAGGTTCGTCCGTTGGCGAATGGAAAAGTCGTCATCCCATCAGGGCGTTTTCCATCGTTTCGGGAAAGACCAGCAGGTTCTAACAGGCAATGGTGTCCAGCAGAGGCAAGGGAATTCTTTAATGTCATGTTAAGACAGGAGTGCCTGGGGAAACGACCCGCACTCATCTTGCATGACAAGGGATGATAACCAAAAGGATCGATCCAACGTCCACAGCGGCATTTTCTTTCGGCACACAATTTAAGACCAAGACGAAGCGAGGTAGCTATTCTCACAGCCTCATCATCCAACAGGTTTCCAATTTCGGCAGATGGATAAGCGTTCATCCAGGCCCCCGTCGAGTGACAACTGGCTGTTTTGAGGCAGGCAAGCCTTCTTACATCTTCCGTCTTTTCAAGGGACTCTTTCTTCTTTTCGAAGACACAAAACAAATAGGACTTTTGCTTATCACAATTGGCCGGAGCATTCAGGTACAAATTCATCCATTCATCCCAGGCTCCCGACGGCGTCAGCGGTACGTTTAGTCCGGAAGTAGAGTGAAGGACCGTATCCACTAAACGCCTTGACGAGCCGAACGAAGATAAATAGGCGCCCAAAGCAACGTCCGAAGGAAGAGAAAGACCCAAACCACCGCAGGCTACAGGGAGTGAGGCCTGTAACCATCCGAAATCATCAAAACGAACATTAAGAATGGACCCCATCGTCGACCGGATATCCATATCAATTAACGATAGAAGGTCTTTTTCGGCGTAGCATGGGGATCCCCGTAGAATAAAAAGGAGTTTTGGGAGAAGGAGACAATTCTTCAGCATAAAAAAGGCGACATGACGGTCCAAAAAACTCATCCTGTCGGCATACTGACGTAAATTAGTCCTCTTGCCTTCCAATAACTCCCTCACCCGGTTTACCAAAATCCCACACCCAAGGAAGTCGAGAGAATCAATATGAGTCTCCCTAACCCCTGGGATGATATCGCAGAGTTTTCTATGAAAAAGGTAGAATGAATCGGAACTCAAATTCAGATTAATTGCTTCGCACTTTTCATTGTTAAATTCCAGACCGATTTTTCCACACAAACTTGATCGACGCAACTTTGGAGAGAATATCATCGGGACTTCCACCGAGAATACAATCGTCCAGATACCAGACGTTTAGTAGAGTGCAACGGTCCTGGGCAATATGGTCGATAGACAAGGAAAATAGAAGAGGACCGAGTGGGTCCCCCTGTTGAACTCCGGATCCGGACGAAATAATTCCACTGCCAAAAACAAGAGGGGATGGATCCGAATACGCGAGATATACAAAGGGATAAATCTGAGGAATCCTCCTCCTACAGGTATCAAGAACGGTGTCCCTTCTGACTGAATTGAAGGCATTCCGGAGGTCCAATTTGAATAAAAACTCTGTCCTGATCTGGGACGCGACGTGTGTTGATACTTATTCCCCGTCTAATTTGGTTGCTTCTGCTTCAGACCCAGGACATGCTTCAAAGCAGGCCGAGGAACGAAAGAGGAGGAAGTACCAGAGAATTTCGGAGGAGTATCTTTTTGTTCCATTCGCGGTGGAAACGTCAGGAATCCTTGGCCCCCAAGCAGATGAGTTGGTTCGTAAAAAAAAATTTAATGTGAAATACACAATTCTTTGTGTTCCTGAACTCTGTAATACGTGGTCCAAAAAATGATGATCGACCGAGTCAAAAGCTAATTTCACTTGGATCCAAGTCGAAGACGAGTTGTTCTCTTTCGTTGGTTCAAGTATTTGTTGATGATGGCTTGTTCTTTCGCGCCTTGACACATTCTTCGGCTTCCCAGTTGATTATCACTTATCAAATCGTATGATTCAATAAATTCTAACTATTTTTTGTTCACACATTTTGTCAATAATTTATGTACATTAAGCGTACAAGTGATTGGTCTCACCTTCTTGGGTGAATCATATTCACTTTATGAATAAGGTACGTGATCCCAGTATAGAACCAACTACCAAACTTGAAAATGTCGAAATTGACGGAAATACAGCAAGAATATTTATTGGAAAAAATTGACAAGAAACTGTTGAACTCTATTTTATTTTAGTTTTTTGAAAGACATAGAAGTGAATTTTGCTGAATCCTCTGGATGTCAGTGCATGTAAATCACTCCCCGTAATCGAAGGAAGGCTGTGTCTGCTTCAGAATCGAAACATGTTTTTTGATTACTGAGAAACTAAGTGCGGACATTGTAAATCAGCAAAGAAGACCGTCGATCACCTTGCAACTAGGTGTGGGAGAATGTTGAATATCTCCTATCTCAGGCGGCATAACGAAGTGATCAGATGTTTACACCTACGTCTCTGCCGTCAATATGGAATAAGAAAAAACTAAGAAACTGAAGACCTACTCAGTCCAATCCGTGGTCGCAAATGAATTTATGGAGATTCATGTAAACACTACAATCTGCAACAAATAACAAGCCCGATTTTTTTCAATATTATTACTCTATTGAAATTGGGATCACTTCGCAAAACTGCCTCAAGTTCCACAAGTGTGACGTACTGGGGAACGAACTTGAGATTATCCATCGCGCAAAGGTGAAAATAATCTGTGGTCATTACGTGAGATGGGATTATCTCAAGATTCTTCAAGGCCTACCTGGATCCTCAAGATAAAAAAAACGGTGAAAGCATATATGCAAACGATAACACTGCGGAAGACTCTGGAGAGCATGGAGTATCGATGCCTGGTGAGAGAAAGATGGTATGGAATATCAACCTAGGGTACCTCTGAATGTCGGGTTTACGTCGACGTGAAAACATCTATACGGGCAATAGAGTTGGCTCCAAAAAATAAACGGATGTTAATTACTTTTACTTGGGACTCATTGTTACGTTTATTTAATTATTTTTCAAACATATCGACAACTTGAATAATAATCTCCACTTCGTGTACAGACAATCAACGTCATCTTTATAGATTAGTTCTACGGAATTTTTCTTTAAATAAAATATTTTTTTCTGAACTTGGCAGCTAATAAGGAGCAGCTATATTTACCCCGTGAGAAATCGAGCCGTGGACTGTGTGGAGTAGTCCAACTAAGTAAGCGTATCCTTATAAGAATGCACGACACCCTGATAGCTGGGTAAAGTTGTCTGCTAGGAAACGTGTCATAAAAAATTAATTGAAAGAACATAGCTAAAACACGGTGACAACTCACCGTTGTACATGTATATGCAAGACCAAAATATTTTTTGGAGTTGACCAACAAATACATGTCCCCAATTTTAGTAAAGGAACATGATGGTTGATCATTTAGCCACTCGGTGGGATCCATGTTCTACCACGACTACTTCATCTCTTACTATGCAATAAATATGGTTAAATAACTCTTGGATAGCTAAGTTTATAGTATAAAGTAATTGATGATTTTTCTAGTAAAATAATGATTCTGCCATATAAAAGAATAGTTTATTGGCACTCCTCTTGGACCAGTCGTCGACACATCCACATATTGCAATAAACTCCTTTCAGGACATTTCTCAGTACGAGAGGGATATATGTGCTTTCTACATATTTATTTGTTGTAATTTTGTTTCGAGAATGTCAGTGATTCCGTCAGGGGTAGCCAAAGCTTTCTGTTGCCCCGGAAGAATGTATGATAATGATGCTCCTTATAACTAACAAAAAATTGGTATTTAATTTTTTAAACAATAAACAAAAAGTTACTTACTTCCACATCCAATCGCTCCTTTGATGTGAACAAACCCAGCCAAGTTCAACTAATGAAGCAAGAAAATCCTTCGCATTTTTTGGAAAACTTCTGTTTCTAATTCGAAAAAATGTAAGACAGTCAACGAGATAAGCTCACGTCAGTCTCAAAATGATTAGGCAAAATTCTGACAGTGTTATTTCAATTTTCAAATGTTCCTTGTTTTCAACATCAATTGAATCCAGCTTTACTGAGAATAAAAACTTGTCAACGAGCCTACGAATGCGGCATGAGCGTTCTGAAAGTTTATTATTCAGTATGTCTGCGAATTCATTCATTATTCTTTTTATTTCATCAGCTACTGATAAGCCTTCGTCTTTCGCACTCTCTCCATGCATCATTTTCTTTCACCTGGCTCTTGCCAAGAGTACATTCCACTTCTGAAAATATTCTGACGTCGACCCGACTGCACTCTTAATGATGTCTTCAGATTTAATATCAATTATTCTATTGAGCCCAGCAAGGTCTTCGCTTGTCTGAACTAAATCAATCTTGGGATCTTGTAAACGTTTTGTCACTCTGTACTGATGACAGAATAAGACACCAAACTTCAGAGAAACAAATGTTGCTGCAATGAACGGAGAGTAAATAGACATTAGATTTTGTTTCACTTGTAAATTTGCCATATTCAAAATGCTCGATATACAATTTCATAATTTTTTTGAATGACTTCAATTGCGTTGTAATGTGAACTCTACGGCTTAGATCTGCTGCCCCTACAACGTGCTTCTTGAGACGGCTATCTCTATGGCCCCCTAAGCACACCACTGGATTCCGTCCTCTGTAACGAAGTATCCAAATACTTCTAGTTGATGTGCTGTATTATCTTTGACCTTGAGAATGATCTCTCTGAACATGGAAAGGAATATTCATTTTGTTTTTAGTGAATGTCCGAACAGAGTGAACTGATGCTTCACAACCACCGGGAGTGCCGACCCTATTTGGGTGGTTGCAGCTGTTTGACAAGCGCAGGGAAAACTGCTATGCATGCGAGTTTTGAGGTTAACCGACGGAAAACCAAGCCAAAGGAAATGGGGCGTATTTATTCTTTCTTATCGAATGGGAGTAACTTGGAAGATAACATGGTATAGAGAATTGTTTCAGGTGATTAGTTTTTTGATACTTGACACAATTGTTTTTGCAAAACTATGCCACCATGGATCAAGGACTCCAACAGCCTCAACAGCGAAAAGAGAATCCATCTGTCATTCTAGTATTTATTCTTTTAGTATCTTTAATCACATAAGCTTCTCACACGTGCTCTGACCAAATGTAGATTCGCGTTCATAAAAATGCATGTGCATGTGTAATTCCACGAGGAAGTTTTCTCTTTATTTTATGGCAATTCATAAAATTAAAAAATTATTAGGTCAATAAGTCCTATTAGCAATTACTGCAGTTATTTTAGCTAAGATTTAAAATATCATTTATTTTAATTGAATTAAATAAATTAATTGTTCACCATTGCGAAAGTCAAGTTAAAATCTTTTAGATATAAGGTTTTGGTAGCACTGAGTTTAAATTAATATTTAATTTATATTTAATTTAATTAATTTATTAAAATTCAAATTAGTAATTAAATTTATAGATTACAAATAACTTTCTTGTAATGGCGTACGACTATATGTTCAAATATATTGTAATTGGTGACTCTGGTACTATTTATTGCTTATAGCTAGCCGTTGGTAAGTCATGCTTGTTGCTTCAGTTCACCGACAATCGATTTCAGCAGGTTCACGACCTAACAATAGGCACTTTCCTTAGCATTATTAATAGGCGTCGAATTTGGGTCAAAGCTTATCACCGTTGCAGAGAAGCAAATCAAGCTTCAAGTATGGGACACGGTAATACTTTGCTGACTGCACGTGCGTGCTTACTTATATAGTTCAAGCCGTTACCATTTCATTTTGCTTTTATTTTAGGCTGGTCAGGAATCGTTCCGTTCGATAACGAGATCGTATTATCGGGGAGCAGCTGGCGCTCTATTGGTTTACGATGTTACTCGGTTTCTTTGAATATTGAATTTTAGCCCAGACACATTCGAACATTTGGCCAGTTGGCTGGAAGACTCGAAACAATACTCGAATGAGAACATGACTATTATGCTAGTCGGGAATAAAACGTAATGTCTTGTTATGCTTTATTGTGGTTAACCAAAGATAAAATAAATTAATATAATTTTTTTAAATTTAAATCATTTTAGTGATGCTGTTGATAAAAGAGCGATTAGCTACGAAGAAGGGAAAAAGTTTGCTGATGAACACAATTTGCTGTTTATTGAAACTTCCGCTAAGACGGGCAGTAACGTGAAGGAGGTTTTTTTATTTAATATTTCCAGGCCTTTATAAACACAGCTGAGCAAATTTATAATCGAATTTTGTCAAATATGTTTGATTTGACTGATGAAGTTGGCTTTATGGAATAATTCTTTAGTCAAATGGAATAAGAATTAATAAGGCTGGGCTTATGAGGAAACCTGATGAACAGAGTTCTCCGAAGTGTTGTTGAATTTAACTATTTATTACTAATTTAATTCTATTTCTTAAGAATTTGATATATTTTTTCCACTTTAATTATTGTTTTTAAAACTAAGGAAAGGCTAGCACAGCGCCAATTGAAAAGGCGAGATATGTGGAAGATCGATTAATGGCAGCGCTGGAGTGAATGGCAGTTATCAAAGTGATCAAAAAAATCTTGGAAGCACCACTGGGTGTTTCACGAGGATCTCCCTTGTTTATTTGACAAACACTTGTCCACTCTCGTTCATCCTTACGCATTAGCCACGTGATGCTATGAGAATATCTGATTGAAGATTTTTGTTTTTCTTCTGTTCCTCTTCTTCCCCTTTCTACTAGATTGTCGTCATGTGATCCACCTGTCTCAGGTGACGCCCACTGCCAGGGTGGTATGTAAAAGGATCATTTTCCCTCCCCACTTCACTACAGGAGTTCCCACAACTGCAAGGAATGGACGTATTCCACCTTTGGTTCTAGGTGGACTTTTATGACAGTGGACGGCTCTGTAATTATTAGTACACCTAGAAACTACGAATTTCAAGTCATTCGAGTCTACCACATCGTCCAGTCTGATAAGTCATTTACCCGTCATAAACGTCGTATATATTCAGCGCAATAGAGGTACGTCGCTACCTTACCTTCTGCTAAACGAGTTTAATATCTGGTCACAAATCAACCACCTCAAAGCAGGCGATCACTGCTAATATTCCCCGATTTTCGGCCGAGATTTTGACCAGTACATCTGATTACACTCTGGTCTCTTTAGACACTCTTTTTGATGAGTTGATGTGCCAATTCTCATATTGAATCTCTAATTAAACACTTGCCTTGCTGGAAAACGTTCGAGAAGCTGCCTCTGATTGTGAAATTCTCCGCAAAACACTTTCCTAGTCTCCACACGAATTCATAAAATGAGAAATTTATTAGATCGTCATATGCAGCGATATATATGTGCACCATCAATTGTGATCATTTTTGTTCCTGACATTCTGTGACTCTAATTTAATCTATTAAAACAAAAACAAGTAATTATGAGAAATAAAGCATTCAGCTCATTAGAACAGCATCACCAATTCAACCTCCCAAAATGAGGACGTTCAAAAGAAGGCTTTCAGAATGACGGAGCGGTGGTCTTGTGGGAGACACAGAACCGGACCGACTACTCAGGGGCCCTGATTAAACAAAACTCCGGCATGCGGGAAGGTGGCCCTGCAAATACAGTCAGCCGCCCTGTACGAGCTTGTGTGGGTACTAGGGAGGAGCACCGGGAAAGAATGAGGATTTTGGCGGAGCGCATCGGGATCACGTGATAGTTAGTTTTGGTTTTACCGTAATCTTGGGTGTTAAATAAATAAATTAACCTCCCTGACTAATCGATAAGCTGATTAGTCTTAATTAGTATATTGCTCGAGAAACCGAATGGTTGTTCCAAAGGATTTCTCTGGCAGTTGTCAGGGGAAACAGTCATTCCATCTAATCAGCTGAATTATTTTGACTGTCTTGAACGTAATAAATTGTTTTTTATTGAAAAATTAATTAAAGGAAAACGGCCCCCAATTAACCAAATGATGCTAAACCGTAGGAAAAAATCGATAACGGAATGGCGACCATCCTTACTGCTCTTCTCATTGAGTATTGAATTAGCTCATATTTTTGGTAGTTTTCAAGGTATCTAAGAAGGATTTTGTAAAAATAGCTATTGGAAGGTCGGTTGTCATGTGAGATTTTTGTTGTCGATCATATATGATCATTTTATGAGACATTGATTCATCCACACATAATAAAAACTGACCTTGTACGCAGAGCCATATCAGGCAGGACAGGCACTTTATTTAAAGAACAGTTATTATAACTAATCGTAGAGGGAGAACCAAGGAATGCTCTTCACTTATTTTGATGTATTTCCTTTATAGAAGATCGGCTCCGCAGTGAAATGTTCCTACTTAATAAGCTATAAAAATATTCTTTAAAGACAAGCACATATAATAATTGTTAAAAGAAATCGAAAAACTAATCATTGTTTTTTATTGGGCGAATCTCTGCGAATGAAATTTTTCCCATAATTTGGAATAGTCGTAGTGATGTACTACACTATGAAACCAGTCATACGTGATTGTTGTCCATCGCCAATCGTTTGCAGAATTTTGGTCGTATTTATTATAAGATGGCTGCAAATACTTCATATCTGATCCACTTGATGAATTTTGTCCAATCAAATTGTGAATTGCGTACGGATTAGTCGCAGTCTTTTCAGGAGTTATCATAACAGGCATCACCACAGAGTTTGACGGACCATGGATCACTAAAATTGACGGAAATGTTTAAAAACCATAATTATTGTTAAAATTCGTCTGTGCTTGCGCCTGTAATTGTAGGTATTGATTGAAATAATGATTCTTCTCACGTGTATGAGAAACGACAGCTTTTGACTGATTTACCTTATCCATCCAAGTCTATCGATTACATTTCTAGTAAAATACCTGATGAAGATCTGAAAGAATCTGCTCATCAAGTCCTTCCTGTATAAAAAGTTCTTTGGATGCACCAACTACATTGGTAATAACTGTTAACTGTTTGGTAGAATTGAAGCTAAATAACATGGAGTTATGAAAGACACATACCACTGGATTAACACCCGACATACGCTACGCTGCTTTTATAACAACAAACGTAATTACGAAAAATTTATTATTTGGTTAACCAGTGTATAAAATAAAAAATTAATTTAAATTTAATGTTGTATTTAATCTTTTATAATCATATGATATTCAGTCATTCAAAATATAGTTAAAATTTCAAAAATATTAATTGTTGAAATTTACCACTATTAATCAATTTATTATTCATCTCTTAGTTTGTCATTGGTGCTACGTGGATAGTTGCATTTTCCTTTTTTTCGATGGTGTCACTGGATCCACCTTACTGAGGAGGTCCCCAATGCCTGGCCGGCATCAAGAGGATCCAATAATTCTTCTCCCGAGGACAACGTCGTTACCTAGTGACAAGTTCTGGAATGCTGGAACGAGTCAGGATCGAGCAGTTAGTTAGTTTAGTTACCCTTGGTCTTTTGAAATAATTTTAATTTTTTAATTTAATCTCTTGGACGAAAGTCTTGAAGATCGAAGCTAGCAGGAAAAGAGCCTCCAAAATCACAGAACGCTGGATTTCTGGAGAGTTCCAGCCACCATTGCCACTTGAAGCCTTGATACGAATGAACCATGGAACGCGTCGTCGTGGCTGCAAAGACCCAGTCACTCGACCGATACGTGCTTGTGTGGGAACGAGGGATGAGGGAGCGACAATATGAGGTCCCTGCTAGAACGTGCTGAGATCACGTGATTAGTTAGTTTGTGTAACCGTGGTCTCTGGTGTTATTATTATTATGTTCGATTTCTACTCATCCTTCAGAGGAGTCGACCAGAAACAATGGCCGAGGTTTCCTGCGGTTCTCTAAGAAACTAAGAAACCTTCTTCATAAAAAGAATCTTAATTAGTTTTGAAGACAGACACCACGATAGAGTTCTGCATGAATTTGAGACTATACTTCAAAGTGACTTTGATGTGGCAGACTATTCAAGGAGAGTGTGAGAATTAATAGAAATTGAAATAACTTAAATTTTTAGCTTTCATACTTTCTCTGTTATCTTGTGGTTTCTTAAATTAATAAAAATTAAATAAAATTCATAAGCTATTAATAAACGAAGTAGTAGCGTTATTCATCACTGACCCTGTTAAACAGAATCGGATCGCTCATTGCTTAGAGGAAAAATGATAGAAGAGAAAAGAGCTGACTAGTTGAGCGCATTTTAATACAAATCTTCGAGGGAAATGCGTTCAAAATTATGAGAGCGGTCATTAATTGCTAACTGGTTAATTTTCGTCTTTAATTGGCTTAATAAATTAAAAAAAGAGAAAAAAAGGTCAAGATATTGCATAGTGATTTAGCTATAGTTCACTTAACATATTATTTTCTAAGGTTAGATATATATATTTTTTTAGGATAAATATAGACAATATTAATTAAACTTTGAAATGAAATTATTGCTAAGACCATGGGTAAAATTAATTAGCTAATCACGTGATACTGACGCGTTTCAGTAGAGCCTTCATCAAGACACAGTGATATTAAGCTGAGGTCGAAGTTGTCAGGGAGCAAAATAGTCTCCGATAGAATAAAGATATGGATAATTTTGGACGTCTCCTGAAGTATGTGAAGCTGACGACATCAATACAGTTAACAATTATATAAAATATTTTTTAAATTAAATGTGTTCTCAAAGCTAAAAAAGCTTCTTCCCTCACGATTTGTAAGTAAATGCGTTCAACGAGCCATCTTCTCTCTCGATTATTCCTTTTCTTTTTTACGATAATCGATCCGATGCGATTCATCTGAGTTAGTGACATACTTTCAATGATCCCTGACGCTTTGATGATGACCGGTTAAACTGTCTAAAAAATTGTCATTTTTTATTTCTAACAATTATAGAATCATCCTAAAGGATGATTACTGGGACATCACTTGTGTTAAGGGCTTCTCATCCAACCTCACACTTACAGTTCCTCAGGAGAATCAGCTTAAGCAAGAACTGGAACTCTTAATAAAAATTATAGGACACTTGGAAGATAGTTCATCTTCAAATCCGTTTCACACTAAACATCGAGGTTTCGAGGATTCGAATCGCTATCCTTTTTACGTGCCAAATAGTGGAGGGACCGCGGAGAAGAGGGTTGGCTTATAAAGCGCATTCCCATACAAATTGTAAGATGAAAGGCGCTCTCAATATTACGATTAACAATTAGATTATCTGATTATTTCTGCCTAAGGTTTTTCAATTACCATAACTGAGAATCGAACTCTAAGAATTTTTATATTCAATATTTTTTAGAACAAGAACATTGGAAAATACTAAAACGACGATATTTCGGTTAAACACTTTTAAGAGAACTTGCCATCTGTTCTATCACTTTCGACCTTCTTAACACTTTTTCTGTGAGTCATGTTTGTGCTTCATAATAAAGTCAGCCTAAATTGAACAACCATCTAGTTCAAAATTTCTCAAACCTTTTTTTCCTGGAGATTCTCAAATTTAGAGGAAATTTTCTGAGAACTCCTAAGTTTTTATTGTCTTAAATTTTAACTCCTATTCGTTGATTCCGGGAATTTGTTTTTAAATAAAACGAAAATCTTTTGTGAGCAAAAAATCATGATTTAAGATTATCAATCAAAAGTACGAAATGGATTTACAATCTAATCTTAAAAAACACTGATTTAGTTTTTCTTGGATCATTCTAGCGTTGATGTTTCAAGAATACAATTACAAACGGGGCGAAAAATATATCTGCCTTGAGGACATTTATTTATTTTTATTTATTTTAATAACCCCGGGAACACCGAGAAAAAAAGACAAAAGAGTCAAACAGTTAGGTGATCCCAGTCCTCGCAATCAATTGTGCCATTCGACGTCTGTGATCTTCCATTGTCCCCACTACTTTCCGGAAAAGTCTTCTCTCGGTTTTGCAGAGGAATCCGATCGGGGAGGGGAATTTCTTAGGACATTAAGTCTACTATCTCTATGTCAGTGTGCAACAACAACGTCACCAGCTCAACCATCCAACAAATTAACTATGTTCACTTGTTAAAATAAGATCGCTTAAATATTGCTGAGGTGGTGACGTCCCTCAATTTCACATGTCTAAGACACACTCTGGAAAATCGTACTTATCGAAAACCAAGACCTATACACAGTTGGTAAATCGAAGCACCTGGACCCAATGAAGATTATTTGGGCGCATATTACGGATGAATCATGCCGTTCCTGCTTATGATATTATGGAATCATACTTCCTCTACTCAGGGGGCTCTAAAAGACCGATTATCCTAGTATGGCACACGCGAAGGGTAGGATATGGCGTTTGTGGCATTTTTCGTTGTCCTTCTCTTAAATGAAATAACCACAAATGTGTCTACCAACAAAGATATAATGTTCTTTGATATTCAACTATGGAAGTAATTTATATGAGGAAGTAACAGATTCAATGGTAGAAATTTTTTCGGTTTTGTTAATAAACAAAGTTAAAATATATTTATATAATTAACATATTATTTTTATAAATAAAATTTTAAAATATTATTTGAAATCTGTGTGTGTCTGTGTGGACTAATCTTATGAAAACGGACTTTGAAGATATCCCTGATTACATGTCAGACGAAATTCTATCAAATTGGTAAAGAAATAGCTATATTTTAGTCAGATATTAAACCTGGACTTCTCACAAGAAATGGTAGAAAGAAATTGGACGATGTGAAGAAAACCATAAAATCAAATTTATCAAATAAACAGCTTCATCAATCAGTTGCTTCACTGGAAGACCAAAATCGTAAAGAAGGAATGAATCAGTCTCTTAATCCTTCAAACAAGGGATTCAAACTGTTGTGTAAAATGGGCTACAAGCCAGGAGAATCTGTAGGGAAAGGAAACGGAATTACCGAGCCTTTAAAATTCGAGCTAAAGGACGACCGAACAGGAGCAGGCCATAAACGTACAAAAGAACGGGAATTGCTTAATAAGATAGTCAAAAAAGGACAAATGGAAAAATCCTTCGTTTGCGATTTTTCGGAAAAACGGCGAAAAACTAATTTAAACATGTTTCTGTGCAAAAATTTGCTGGACGCAAGAAAGGCCTGTGAAAATCTCGATTTAAATTCTGGGATTGAATTTCCTCGAGAATCTTATTTTTGGCCTACCTATTCAGACGCAGATCAGATTGATGGATGCGACTCAGACGTTATGCGCACGATGTTGGATAATATTGTGAGTTATCTACGTTCTGAATATTTTTATTGCTTCGTTTGTGGGATTAAATTTAATGGTAGTTGTTTTATTAATGTTCTTAGACTTTGAAGATATGGAAAACAACTGTCCAGGAGATTTACAAAATCATTCAGATGTATGATTATACTTTTGATAGTTTTTATTTTTATATATTTTTTTATTTAAAAGTTAGCCATTTTATTAACAACAAATAAATTAATTTAGACAATAATTAGGACGACAGAATGGCGAAGGCGTTACCTCTGATAATCGCCATTTCGAGCCTCTGCCTCAACCAGAGTTTTTTCCGTGGCTCGCACCTTTTAAAGTTATTTTGAAATGTCCGAATCGAGGCCTTTAGTAGTTCAATCCAATATTGGTAGCACTTAATTTATTTACCTTAGGCTTACTTTCTTTGGTAAGCCCAGCAGAAGAAATCATAACTAATTAATCCAAGGAAAGAACCCAAGGAGAACGCCTGCTTGTGCCACCAAATCCATCCATTACAGACTTCCGCTTCCGAAATGAGGTGGAGAAGTAGGTTCACCATCTTCTTTCACTTCATTCTTTAGCGGGAGATTTTTTATAATAGACAATCTTCAGTGGATTTGGCTAGGGAGAAGTTAGAAAGATCCCTAAAATATATACTGGCATCATTGAATATCTTAAGGCTTATAATGTCCACAATGAGTGTTGAATCAATTGTTCGTGATTGGGAATGGACAAAACAGCCAGTATATAATTAAATCTTCGATGCACCACGTCAGAATGGAGTTGAACTAAAGGCCGTACTATTACTGTCAGCGAAATAAATAGAATCACATAATTATCATTTTATACGACAGCTTCTGCGAGCTAGTCCTCAAGTTCTTTCAATATTGGATTTGAACGCTGAACATTTCTTTCCTTCGTTCAGAATGTCAAATTTCCAATATCTCCGATGTCCGCTATCTCCCCATGCTCACGAGAAGGAAGACAAGAACCTTTGTTCACCATGAAGCTAAGTAGACTATCTCAACGACTTAAAGGCTGTGTGATTTAAAAATTTCCTGCAAAATTTAATTCCCTAAAGAAATATCAATGTTAATTTTTATAAGAAGTTTTGTTAAAGACAAAGATTAATTTTTCTAATTTCTCATTTAGGACTTTAGTTGATCGTAGTAACAATGCAAGAAATCTGAAATATTAGTGTATTCTGAAGTTCCTGCCGCGGTCTTGTAGAGACGTTCGAATTGTTCTTGGTCTAATTTTACTTTAGAATTAACAAGTAATTCATTCAACTGAAAATAAATATAAAATTACCTCATCCCTCGTTAATGGTTTCAAAATATCTTCAATTTTCAACCCCCAATTTGTGAATATGCTTGGATTTAAAACAGCGTGTGCATTCAATTCATCCCATATGAAGTAAAATCACTCGTCTTCTTAATCACAGGAGGAGTCAAATCTCTTCTAACTGTGGGTAATCCATAAACGCGATCAGTTTTATCTACCAATTATTTGAAGACAATTTAAAAATAAAAAATATTTTAGTTATAATTTCAAAATTAGTTAGAATAGTAATAAAAAACCTTTACAAAGTCCGTTATAACGAGAGGCTTTTGAATATTGCGAATATGAGGTCTGAGAAGAATTAAAATTCTGAGAACTAACTTTGAACTCGGAATTTGAAAATTCTCAAGTAAATCAAAAATCTTAACCAATATTATGAAATCCTCTATTATAGTTCATCACGTTAATGATTTTGGCGATATTTAAACATTTAGGTTCATTTTCGCTGCAAAAATCGATTATAAAATTAATATAATTTTGGTCGAGATTTATTTTCATCACATCAACCACATTTAAAAAATCACAAATTTTAATAAAATCGTTGTTCGACTAAAATTAGTAAAAATTAACTTGATTATTTGAATTTCTCAATAATTTTTCAAATTCTGCAAAATTTTTCAATCCGTTATTTTTAACTTCCACCGCAAGTCGGCTATTAAACTTTGGCATTCAGGACTCAAATTATCAATGTCGTCAAATTTGTTTTCGTGGAGAATTTCAGAGACCCCAATTTTGTCGCTTGTGGACGAAATACCGAAAGTGTAATCATCTGTCAAATTCTTAGTGCTCTGAATTCTGTCAAAATTATTTTTTAATTTTTACGGATCATGGGTTTTTGAGAGTTTGTATTTGTTTAAATCTCTCCAATTACTCAGAGATTTGTCACATACAGTAGCCCCCTGTTTTAGTTCTTTCACAGAAATAGGGATCTCCATTCCTCTTTTTCCGTTAGTTCCGTCAAATGTTTTATTTTGTGATAAAACCCCGAAGCACTGATTTCCATCAAAAGGAGGTTTATAATCACGTGTGAGCTGCTCAGAAGGAAAATAACTTTTGTGGGACAATAAACATTGTTTGTGAATTTTTTCAGCTTCGTGTGGGTCAATTTTTTCAGAAACGTCGTAATTTATAATATTTTTGTTTTTTTCTTAGAAATGTCATTTATAATAAAGTACCTACTTTGTTTGCCATTCCACACGTGTAGTTAAATTGATCAAAGTTATTTGGAGTATTCGCGAATTTTGTACTCTTTGAACCCAAAGGGCATTTGTTCCTTTCATAATTTTGTTCACTTATTGTATTCAAAAGGTTGTTGAACCTAAAAATATGGAAAAATAGGACCAAGTAGTTGGTTTCGGATTTAAAACGTCAGATACTTGAGCTGAGTTACATTTCATTTTTCCATGACTTAATTTTTCAAGTTTTGCCACTTCTTCAGCTTCGAAAGTACCATTAAACTTTTTTCGCCCAAGAGGAGGATTGTAGTAATCCTTGCGTACAATGACATTTGATGGCAATTTTTGATTATTTTGCGTTATATTATATGAGAGGCAGTCTATTACGTGATCAGATTCTTTTAAACTGCTAATCCCGGCCTATTTTATTAATTTTAATTACTGGCTTTGATTCGCCTATAAATTCATAATAAAAGTTTGTTCTGTTTCTATAGAAATATTTTTATTAAACCACATTTTCTTATTTTTTTAAACTTTGAGATTAATAATAATTTATTTAATCACTTCAATTCTCCAGAGGATCACTTGTTCACTGCGTGCTTGTGTGAATCGAAGGAAGACCACCGGGCCAAGCTGAGATCCTTATTGAAATTCGTCGGGATCACATAATTTTTTGTTTTTATCTTTAACTGTGTCTTTGGAAATAAATTTCAATTTCATTCCCGATATAGTTATATTTGTTTTCAGTATTTTTTCTCTCGTGTGAAAAACAATTTTTTATTCTGTTTTTTGTTGATTCGGAATTTCACATGTGGATAGTTAACTTTGTCAAAAGCATAGTAAACATGTTGATACTATATCTCCATACTTACCAAACTGAGACAGATGATCACATGAAGCCACTCTATCAGAAAGGGGAAAAAGAGGAACAACAGAAACAAACAGAGATCTTTAATCAAGTAGTCACGTGGAACCACGAGGCCTCATTCAAAAGATTTTATATGGAAATTTTCTGACAGTTTTTTTGTAATGAATAATTATTTTAAATTAAAATTCA
Source organism: Dicyema japonicum (assembly GCA_011109175.1). NCBI lineage: Eukaryota > Metazoa > Dicyemida > Rhombozoa > Dicyemidae > Dicyema > Dicyema japonicum. The sequence continues at coordinate 179,167 of RDEW01000062.1, forward strand.
ATTTATTTTAAAAATTAAATTTAAAAATAACAATGTTGCACAATCAAATAATATATTGACGTGGTGAAATGGCCATGACTTTGTTAAAAATTCAGAATTCCCAAATAAAATCAATTAAAAATTATCATACAGAAATTTCCGAGTTTACTTTATATCCTGTATGCCGTTTTTACGGATTTACTGACTGCGGTACTTTTAGATTAATAAAAATCTTCAGGACTTAGCATTTGCTGTCACGTTCATGGCTTATTTCCCTATTTATATGTTCTTTTGCCGAATGGCGAACCCGAAAATTTAATAAATGAACTGGCAGGCAAAATCGACAAATATTTAAGTGGTGGAAATTTCCGGAAATTTGTCTATAAAACTGAAATCGTGGAGTCTTATTCGATATATGGATTTTATCCACAAAAGAACAAATTTTTAAAAATTTACTTTTATAATCCAAATACAATTTCCACGTATTATTTATATTTATTATAGTGTTGCATCTGCGTTGTCAGCAGGTGATATTACGAAAACTAAACTGCAACCTTTTGAAGCTCACATTCCATTTGCCTTACAAGTTTTTATATTCCTATTTCTTAAGGTTTGCATTGATTTGAAAATTTGTGGCATGTCAAGGATAGAGTTTGCCAATTTTACTGAAAGAAGCGGTATATCTGATTATTTATTTTTTAATTTAATTATTTTATACAATTTTCATTATTTTTATTTGATCTAATATTTTTATTATGTTATTAAATATTACAATTTTGATAAAAATAGATAATTAATCAGAACACTTAATATTATTGCTGCTAACTATCAAGATCATGACAATCGCTCTCCCCTACTTGGGAGAGTTATTTTTATTTTCTAATATTTTTTAAATAAAATTTTAAAAACAAAATATCAGGGAAGTTTTGCAAACGCTGCTGTCTATTCGAGCGAATTTCACTCGCAATCCAGAGGGGAATAGCCACGCAGTTAAGGCTGTGGTCCTCTAACTCTATTTTTTTGTTTTAAAACCAAAATTACTTTAAAATTTAATATTTTTTATTATATATTTTTTAAATATTTAAAATTTGTTTTTATATATATTAAATTAACTTGAAGTACTACCTAGGTGAAGTGTTGGTGAATAAGTGTAACTTGGAAGACTGTATTTGTCAAAAGTTAAGTACATCAAAGCATTCTGCTTTAGAAAAACTATCAACTTGTGACATTGAAGTTGACGTTTTTTATAAAGATATTGTTACAAATATTGATGGTAATTATTAACATACATTAAGACAATTCCGCTTTGGAAAAATTTTGTCAGAATTTGAGACTTCAATTCCCCGAAAAAAACTTGGAATCTTCGATGCCTGCTTCGAACGGTATTTTTCGATAAATAATACTTAGAGAGGCGGATATACAGAACGGATGAGTACTTTATTAAAAAATTGGCTGATTTCATCTGTCAGTCTAAAAATTCGTCTCCTTCTCGCTCTCGTTATAAGGAATAATAAATGATAGTGACCTCTCAGGATTTTATTTTGGCTGCAAAAATGGCAGAAATAGATGACCACATCAATGAAGAAAATTCTGATAATTCTAACGAAGAATTTGTGGAAGAAATGAATAAGTCGATGGTTGAGTTGTCCCCACCCTTCAAAAACTAACGAAGATGACATCAGAGATGAATTAAAGTTATCAAATTGTTACCGGACTACCATTCAGTCAGAATTAACTAATCTGAAAGGATTTGATATGGTTTTTATGTTTTTACCACTAAAGACCTTATTTGAACTAAAAAACCCGCCTAAATTTGAATTTGAAAGCAATATCGATTGCACGAGTAAATGTGACTTGCAAAATTGCCCGAAAATGTCTTTTGGTTCATTTTACAGTGCAATTGATCATAACTACACACTCGAGAAAGAATTCAGTCAAAATGACACCTTTTCAACCGAATTTGATATCATGTTGAGCTTACTGTGTTTGGAAGTCTTTGCTGATAGTAGAAACGAGCTATCATCAAACCCACAACACGATTCTATCCGATTTGTAGTCTGTTATTTCAAAAGACGGACTCAAAAATCTCCAAATTTTACGATTTTTGCCTGCCAGGACGACCGATTGATCGAAAAATCCCGCTTAGGATTTAATGCGGCGGTTATGGTTGAAATGTTTTACTCAGAAGCTGAGCTTATAGAAGGGCTCGTGAGATATATTCTATTGTATTTTTAATAAAATAGTTTAGAATAGATCCTGATCTCCTTGTTGGCTTTGAAACTGATAGATATTCTTGGGCCTATATCACTATGAGAGCTAAGGTGCTGAAAATTGACTTTATCGACCGAATTGGACGAATAAGATCGACAAACACTTTCGCTGAGCGAAATCTGAGTGATGATGTCATTAATGGCCGGATTCTGCTTAATATATGGAGAATTATCAAACACGAGGTTTTAATTTGTATTAAATTTATTAAAATATCTATCATTATATTTATCAAATTTCCAAAATGTTATAAAATAGTAAGTAGCTTTCGTGATTTAGTGTCTGTATTATTTCTACGGAAATGCGCTCAATCAGTCATCTTTTTCCCCTTGTCCCTCCTTTTTTGCTTTCAGCGATTTAATTTATTTATTTCCATTTTTTAAGAAAAATATGTTTATTTTTATTATTTAATTTTTAAAACATTTAATTTCAAGGAAGACTTGTTGAGTTATTCATTTGAAGAAGTCGTGAGGAAAATTTTAAAGAAGAATTTTCCTTCATTTACTCAAAAAACGCTGTTATCATTTTATCAAACCTCTACAAGGCTCAGGTTGCCATTTTTGTCTAAATTAGGCTAAACACTATCCAATATTTTATGAAGAAATGTGAATTAACCTTAGAGCTTATGGACAAGCTTTCCATCATTCAAAAAGCCGCAGAATTTTCCCGCGTTTATGGAATTGAATTTTACCACGTGTTATCACGTGGCTCACAAGTTTGAATCTAAGGTTATTTTTATAGTACAGAGTAGAGTCCATGCTGATTCGGTTGGCGAAATCTCTCAATTTTATATGCATGTCTCCGAACAGTCATCAAAGAGACAATTCCTGCAAACCTGAACACGTGCCTTTTGTATTTGAACCAATTCCATCATTTTATCGTGATCCTGTAGTTGTATTGGACTTTCAATCTTTGTATCCGTCCATTATGATTGCCTATAATTACTGTTATTCTACGTGTTTGGGGAAAGTGGACAACATTATTGCTTCAAAGTTTGTTTTTTCTGATTTTTTTAAATTTTAAAGCTTAGTTTTACTTTTAGTGGCAATGAATTTGCTTTTGGCTGCGGTTCTCTAAATCAGTCTACATCTGAACTGAAAAGGATTATTGACAGGATCACTGTTTCTCCCAGTGGAACAGCATTTGTTGACAAGTCTATTAGAAAGGGCTTGCTTCCTCAGTTAGATATGCATTTAATCACAGATTACTAGAAGAAATTTTAGAATGTAGAATTATGACTAAAAAGGCGGCAAAATACGTTGATCAAAATTCTGTTAGTTTTTTTAATTATTTATTATTTTATTTATTTTTATCAACATTTTTATATATATTACCATTATTAATGCACTTTCGCTATGCCATGGTCGTCTTAAATAAAACTTCCTGTCCAGCCTAAGTAGAAGATAGTAGTGGCATTACTACTTCTCAATGATAAAGCCGTAAAAAAACTTACTCTAATTACGCTCAAAGGACGCAAAATTATTTTTTTACTGTTTAAAACCTCAAATTAATATTTAAACGTAAATTTATTTATTATTCTCCGCTATTCGTCAATTGCCTATCCTTAAAGGGCTCAAATCACATATTTAATCGTAAGATCTGGTATACTCTTACTATATATTTGAAATATTTTAATTTTTTAAAATGTATTTTTATTCTTATCATCATTTTAATAAATTATGCAAGGCCAAGTTTAACGCCTTGAATTTCCGTCAGCTTGCTCTGAAAATGATCGCCAATGTGACTTACGGGTACACAGCGGCAATTCATACAGGAAGAATGCCTTGTGTGGAAGTACTATTATAAAATTATATTTTATGTGAGCGACAGCATTGTAAGCAAAGCACGAGAAACTCTTGAACGAGCAATAAGATTGGTTGAGACGAATTTCAAAGCACGTGTCATTTATGGAGACACTGATTCGCTGTTTGTTCTACTTGAAGGCAGTTCGCTTGAAAGAGCATACCAGATTGGGAACGAGATTGCTCAGGCTGTTACAGCTGAAAATCCTAAGCCAGTAAAGCTTAGATTTGAAAATGTAATAAATGACTTATTTTTAAGGTATACATGCCTTGTGTGCTACTAAAGAAGAAGAGATATGCTGGGTTTAAATTCCAGCCATTTTCTGACAGTCCTGGCAAGCTGGAAGCCAAAGGGATCGAGACTGTCAGACGGGATTCTTGTAAATTGACATCAAAAGTTGTTTTTCCTTTGATTTTTAGATTCTAAAGACGGCGCTTAGTAATTTATTTGAGAATGGCCCTGAAATTGCCAAGAACTACGTAAAGAAGCAAATATTGAAAGTTCTTGAAGGGAGATGTGAATTTTCTGACTTTATCTACTGCAAGATTTTCCGAGGTTTTGATTTCTACAGTCCTCGTTCAAGGGTTCATGTGGTTGAGATTGCTAAGTAATGGATTTTTATATTTTTAGAAGAATGGAGGATAGAGATCCAATGAGTGTCCCCCTTAAAGGATCGCGTGTACCGTATGTAATTGTTGAAGGAAGAAGGGTAGAAAAATTGATTAATTTGGTTCGCCATCCTGAGGAGATAACGACCGGAAAAGTTATTCGTGTTAATATTGACTATTATATTGAGAGAGGCCTATTACCTTCTCTTAATAGGGTATTTTCCCTTGTTGACATGAATGTATTTGAATGGTTAGTATTACTTATTCTAGTCCTATGATTAGGTTTAAACTCACTATAAGCGGTTTGTAGTTATTTTTTACTCCAAACTTTTTGATAATTCTTATTTATCGCTTAAGAATTACAATTAAATTTAGAATATATATTTTTTAAAGATTATATTTAAAGTACTAATAATTTAATAAAAATTATTTTTAGGCGTTCCGAGCTTCAACGACAATGCTTCGTACCAGAATCACTAAGAAGGGTTTGTAATCTTAAAATAATGCTTGAAGGGTACTCTATTGGATTACTTTAAATATTCTCGTTGTTTGGCATGTCATTCGTTGGTTTTGGCTTCGAGATTCTGCAAGGATTGCAAGGACGATTCGGCGAGACTACAAAATGGAGTTTTGCTAAGATTTGGTGATTTAGAGTGGAAGAGACAGTCGATAAATGAAGTTTGCTCTTTGGCTAAGCATAGTTCTGCAAAAAGTGTTCTGGTGTTGATAATTCGAATGTTTGTTGTCAATCGTGGTTTTGTCCAATGAAGTTTAAATTCCTCAAAAATGAGCATGACTATGATAAATTGAAGAATATAATTATTTCCCGTGATTTATTTTGATTTTATATTAAACTAATTTAATTTTATCATGAATTACAATCAATAATTAAATTAAATTAACACAGCCAACCATCCAAGGTGGACCCCGCCAACTTCATCGACGCTGCATTGCCTCTCACGATTGCAACAGAAATCAACTGGAGAAGCGGCCGGGTCTCACGTGTAGCTATGCGTCCAAGTTTCTTTAGGAAGCTAAGCGATTTTTCACTTATTCCTCCAGTTGTCTCGAACACGATTAAATATTGTATATTAAAAGCTTTAGAAATTTTGAAGTTTTGAAATACAGTAAACTCTCATTAATCTGAAATAAAATAATTGGATGCCTTTCGGATTGTGAAGGTTATCGGATTATGAAGGGAATAAATAATTAATTTCATTGTAGTTAATTTAATGTTTTCACACATGATAATAATCCTTCCATTTTAGCATCAATAATTTCCTCGCCGACATTATAATCTTCACAAAGAATGACGATTTCGTTCTCGTCGAGCATTTCTGTTTGAGTTATTTCTTATTCATTAGCAATTTCAGTTCTTTTCGATTCCATTTAAAACAGGATTTTTGCATTATATCTTTATTAGCAAATTAATCAAGATATTTAATTGGCCTCAGTCTTTTTAAAAAGCAATTTTATGGCCTTCTTTTACTTCGTGTGTGAGATACCATAATGATGGCTTTTCGTAAATCCACAAAAGATTCTTTTCAAATCAAGGATATATAATCTAAAGTTCTTGATTATGCTTACATCCATGGTTGGAAGATGTGCAGTTGTGTTTTTTTTGAAAGGAATAAAATTTCAATTTTTAAAAATTTCGGTAAAACGTGGAGCATTATCAATCAGTAAAAAGAACTTTTTTCCGTAACATTTTAATTCACCACTTGATGATGATGAAAATATTAAAAATTATGTTGTCATTCAAACCTTTTTTTTACATAGTGCAATAATTTTCAATGTCAAAATCTTTTAAAAATCTCGGTCATTTAAAATTGCCAATAAAAAGGATTAATTTTTATTGTTCCAGTTTCATTAGAACAAGAGCTATAGTATTTTCACTTTTGATTGCTTTATGCTATTTCTATCTTAAGATGAAATTGTTCCAGAAGGGTAAGATTGAAAAAAGAGTTCAGTTTCAGTCATGTTTAGTAATACGTCATGGTCAACCTCTTTTAACTAATCATATTTGTCTATTCAAATTAATTTCATCTTGTGTTAAGCTGTTAGCTTCTCCGTGAAGAACTTTTAGTTTAAGATTAAAGTTTCCTTTAAATCTGTGTAGCTTTTACTAATTTCAAAATCATTGATTCCAAGCTTTTCACCAAATACTTTAGCTTATGAAATGATGATATCTTTAGTAATAAAACCATTAATTTTATCCACTCAACAAGTGAATTATCAAGTTGATGATGTTTACTACTTGGCCGTTTTGACTTGTTTATCGTAGTTTCACAGTTTTTCCAACTTTCAGAGTTTTTTAGAATTTCTGAAAGTGTAGAAATTCCCAAATAAGAGTTCATTTTTATTTCACAGATATGGGATAATTCTTTGAGACTCATATTTGATATATTTTTATTTCACAAATATTACTTTTTTCTAACAATTTGGTACTGTTAGATTTTAAATTTAAATGTAAATTCATCTGAATGTATGATAAAAACAAAATAAATTAATCCGAAATTTTTAATAAATGTCTTTCGGATTGCGGATTATAAAGTTTCGGTTTATGAAGTTCGATTAATGAGGGTTTACTGTATTTATTTTCTACTTAAAATTATCTGCTAATCTATTTTTAGTTTCTCAAATTTTTAACTTTACAATTAACAGCGATTGTTTTAATTTGGAAATTAATTTTAATTATAATTAATGGTCCCCTAGTAGTAACATGAGATTGTATTGTGAGCAAGTTTCTATAAAAACCATCAAAACGAGATATATTCAAGTGGATGACACTATACGGGAATATATTCAGACTATCGTGATAAGAAGATCTTTGAGAGTATGCGTGTGGAACGTAATATGGGTTGGCCACACCTGACGACTCACAAGAAAGTGATGTCGATATTGAGAAGATTGACGAGACATGCTATTGGAAAATGCTGCTTGCTTGAGAGTCTGAATGAAAAAATTGTGGGAAAGAAAACTCAGCACGAGAAGGCCAAAACTATTTACTACGAAGATCCGGTAAGAGGATGGTATGGTTCAGTGGGGAGACGAATTAATTGAAATCAACTCTATTAATTCATTTTAATTAATTCTTTAAAATAAATTCGGTTTTTTAAAAACAAGAGCATTTATAAAGTTTTAGCTATTTATCCTAGCTGACATAATTAACGTGGTGTTCCCTCTCACGATAGCAGAAATCAACTGGAAGAACGATCGAGTTTTCCGGACGTCATTTAGTTAGTCCGACGTTCCTGTCTTTTTGAGAAAAAAAGCCCCGCATGTGAAGCAAAGAAACAAGGTTAGATGTCATTTTTTTCCATGCTCCCCTGTTCCTAGTCAAGGCTCTCGTGTTGTCCAGGTCGTCGGCATTTTTAGATTTCTTTTTGATATTGACCAGGTTTTTTTGTAAACTATTGGCAGTGTTGTTCTAAAAAATTATACATTATCCATTCTTTGACGAGACAATCCTTTTGCTTTAATCGGTTCTTTTATATTGACGTGAATATTTCTATTCGCCTTTAACTGTTAGAAATACTCTTCCAGGAACTTTATTTCGATTTTAAATTTTAGCAGTAAAAATGACTTGACGCTTTGCCTTGACTAGTGACGACATCATCAGTGAATAAATCACTGCGTGACTGGATTGTCTATCAAGGACATACACGCAACAAAAATAAAACAAGTGAAGAGAGTTCCTTGGTTTCCCTCTACGATTAGTCATCATAACTGTTCTTTAAAGTCTGTGTCCTGCCTGAGCGAGCTATAGCTAATATGGCTATTAGTAGAAGTGCAGTTTTTGACAATAAAAATCTTAGATTTTAATTTTAAAATTTTCTTATAACTAAAATCAAATATTCAAGTTTTAACGTTAATTCTTAAATTATGTTTAAATATGTTAGCGCTGTAAATAATGAAGATGTGCATCAATTGTTTCAAATATTGTTAGAATGTCCTGTTCTCCGTTGATGACGACTCCAATCTTTTTATCCATAAAATATTTCTATTTTATTAATTTAGTTTACTCTTAAATCTTTTTCATTTTCATTAAATTCGGCAAGTTGTTTATTTAAGGGATATTCGAAATTTTTTGGATTCTGGACTAATCTTCGGGCAATGTAGCCAGATTCGGGTGGATTTGATCTCAAATTGTAACTTTTTCCAGTTATTGGGTCCGTTCTTTTTAGGGTCTTTCGTTCTACCACCGTTTCATCGTTCATTTCAATGAAGAATACTCTACATTGTCATATTTAAAATACTTATCAGGGTTAATGTTTGAATCACCAAGCAACAGAGCTTCATTCAAAGTTTCTGGAAAATTATACATTATCCATCCTTTGACGAGACAATCCTTTTGCTTTAATCGTTCATTCAAACATTTTATTTTTATCGAAGGGGGAACTAAACTCTATTTACTTTAAATTTACTTGGACTTTGAGTTTCATTATATTCTAAAATAAGGTCTCCTAAAGTTGTTTTCCTTTCTATTTCTTGTTTTATGAGATGTTTTACGGAAACTTTAATAAACTGACAAAAATAAACTTTGACCGAATTCATAACGTTTTGAAAGTAAATCTGCAATTTTAGATTTTCCACTGCAGGGTGGACCAATTATAATTATTTTCGGCACACGCGGAGAGCAGCTTGCTTTTTCCCAGGAAACATAGAAAAAGACTAAAGAATTCGTGTAATTAATTTTTACCTTCTTTTACTACATCCTTAAATGGGCGATTGGAGTTTATTTTTTTTACATTATTGTAGGCTTCCTCAAAACGTGTTTTTTCCCGATGGTACTTTACCAATGATTCCAACATTTGCTGATTACTGTAACGCTCTGACCATTCAAGTTCAATTTCTTCAGGTGGAGGGTTATACAACAGGTTGTAAATTTCTTTATTTTTATTTACAAAATTAACTCCCAGTTTTCACGTCAATTCTAGCATTTTCTGCACGAGTTATAAGGGATCCATCATCCTGAGTTGTCAAATGGACTTTGTTATTTAAATATCAAATACCGACGTGTGTCGGAAAGACTCCGAGAGATTGAATATTTTGAAACAATTCTTTGCTGTCAATAATTCCGTCAATGACCCATCCGTACATACGGCAGTCGAACTGGTTAGTACGATCTGATATCATTTTGCGATCAATTCAAGTGGAACTGGCTTTATTTATTACAATCAAATATCAATACTGCATCGGAATTTATCAAATCGGAAATTTTTTCTCTCGTTTCATAATTGGCATCTTCAAATAGGGAATTTATCGTGATGATTTTCACTTTAAATTCTTCATTCAACTTTTGGGCTAACGATGACTTGCCAGAAGCTGGAGGACCGTATAAAATTATGCGTGGCACTTGAAAGTAAATTTAAAAATATTTACTATCATTATGCAGCTGATCAAGTTCATTGATCAAAAAATCTATTGGGCTGGTTGGTTTGTTCACTATTAAAGATTTCATCAAATTCTAAATTGAGCCATTGGCTTTTACTCCAAAAAAGTCAAATAATTTATTTTTCTCGGCGTAGTCCATAAATTCTTTTGGCAATTTTAATGGCCTTGAACATTGGTCCATTGTAAAGATTTTATTTCTATAGCACCAAATCGTATTTAAATTTATAAAATAAAATTTTATTTTAAATTAAAATAAATTTAAATTTATCACTTAATTAGAATAGTTGGAACCTCTATAATAATGTATATGTTGGAACCTCTCTAATAAGTCAGCAGTAACCCTATTCACTAAGAATAGAAAGATGGGAACGCAAACAATTGATGTCACGTTAAATGGAGTACCTATACCACAAAAGAAATCGCAGAAGATACTGGGAGTAACCTTTTATACTTTCCTCTGCTTTTCAGCTCATGTGGAATCTATCATATCAACCTGCGCAAAGAAGATCAATTTTGTAAAAGCCTTTTTTAGGAACTGTGGAAGAATTTATCCGCCAGGTATCGGGACTCTCTACAAGCAGTAAATCGAGCCAACAATAAGCTATGCATGTGCTGCGAGAGGATCTAATCTGGCGGCAACGAACCTAATAAAAATTCAAGAGATCCAGTCAAAAGCAATAAAGTTACTGGAGAAATATACGAATAAAGAGATTGCCCCCAGAACACTCGAGTCTATCATAAAGGCAACTGGAGGCAATTTCAGAAAAAAGACCCCCCGTCCGTATAGAAAACGTGTGGGGTCACGGTCGGAGCATCGAGAAAAGATGGCCCGATTCCGCTTGTGCCGTATTTTTCTTCAGGTTATTCTTTCTCCCACAATTCTCTTAACTAACTTTCTCCATGCTCCACGGTTACTGGCAATTATTCTGAACGTATCCAAATCGTCTCCTGTTTTCAGCTTTCGTCTTACATTGGTCAGGTCTTTGTGTAGAACCTCTGGCAAAGTTATTCGAGGTCTTCCACGGAACGAGGTATTCACTTCTGGGCAGAAATAGTTCTCCATTGCTATTTTAGCAGGCGTCATCTGGCTCATCCGAAGGATGTGACCAAATACACGCCATTTTGATTCAATGATATCCAGACTCAATGGTCTTGCATTACATATTTTGTGTAAATTCTTGTTTGATTTTTTTGGCCAGTTGATCCCAAGCAACAGTCGGAGTTGTCTACGATGGAAAGCATCTAGTTTGTTCATTACCGCTTGTGAGACTCCCCAGGTTGCAGCGTTGTACATTAAAACCGGTTTCACGAAGGCATTGTATAGTCTTACACGTAATTGTGTGCTAATTTGTTTACAATGATTCCAGACTACTCCTATTTTTCTAAATGCCTCGACGGCCAATATTTTTTTGTTAGTGATATCCTTAGCGTCTCCGAGCAAAGACCCCAATTTTGTACAGTATCTCCATTTTTCATCAGTTCGGGTTAATTCACGGCATATGGTTGTTGTCTCCGTCTTTTCCGTATTGATTTTGATGAACCATTTTTCTAGCACGGGGAAAACTTCAAACAATTCGATGGTGAAAACGAGAACTAAATATTCCGATAACGATTCTGGAAACAAAAAAAGCCCTGGACAAATTAAACAACGATGGAGCTGGTGGCCCTGACAACATAAATGCAGAACTTCTCAAATTTGCACTGACCGAGATCTCTGAGCTATTAACTGAGATATACAACAAAACATTCAAATACAACTCACCCCTGGATGTGGGTAATGGCACACTAATTGCACTACAAAAACTGGGCAAAGCTAAGGGCCCCTTAGTGAATTTAAGACCCATCGTACTATTGACGACTCTACGCAATACACTATCACTTATAGTGTTGAATAGGATTCGATCTGACATTGAGTACTTTCTCTCCCACGGTCAAAGAGACTCAGGTCAGGGAGATCTTACAGCTGATGTGGTCTGGGGACATCGATGGCTTTGTGCAACACATCAAAAATACAAGAGGGCTACTGGCATCCTTGGCATGGACATGTCCAAAGCCTTTGACTTTATACACAGAGGGAGACTTTTTGATATCTTGGAGAATTTGGTTGGCGAGGACAATGTCAGAATGATCCGTCTATTACTTGGAACAACGCAGCTAAGTGTACGTTTTGCAATTTTGGAGTCTGTCCCATTCGAGACAACGTTCGGGATATCGCAGGAAGATTCCTTGTCACCGGTACTTTTTGTGACATATCTGGAGGCGGCACTCAGAGACTTCAGACTATTAATTGACGACTTACCTCAAACTGAAGTGATTTATGCAGATGATATCGCCTATATATCCAGCGACGAGAAAACATTAAACTAGCTTAACAAATGTATTTAAAAAAATAATATTTTTAATTACATAAATTTGGATTGCCAGAAGTATGCATCCACGCATCTTCAATCTGATTAGGTTTCATATAATGAGATGAAATTATATTTTTGTACTTACAATAATTTTTGTTAACAAAATAAGCATTAAACCCTGAATCGTGAATTATTTCTATGGTGGTATTAACAATACAAATTCCTTCAAATCGTAATTATAATTTACCTGTGAAAAATACATCTTCAAATCTCAACCAGCGTCTAAAGTCACATATTTTCATTATTTTTTTGAGTGTGCTCATTGACATCGCATAAGCAGAACCTTGGCAGTATGTAGGATAAAATTCATCCGGAAATTCATTTTGTGAGATAAACCTTGTTATAAAAATTTTTTGTTACCATTTGTATTTTTGGCTGCGTAATGGTTTTGTATTATTTACTTTTTTGCAAAGGAAGAATTCAGTCTTTTTAATCATCCCCAATTTTTCGATTAAATTTTTCACATTTAGAAATATATCATCGTCGGTTTTTACCACAAATTTTGTGTTAAATTTAATTCTTAGGATTAAAAAAATTAGTGAAACATATGTTTGTATGTCCAATATGACTTGGCTGTTAATTGGCCGTAATTGTCTTCAAATTGATTAATATACAAAATGTCGCTTTCTTTTTGCATTTCTCGCATCAAATCGTCTTCGAACTTTGAATTTTTACCGACTGAAAACAGAAATTTTATTGGGCAATCATAAAATGAAACGTTTCCCCAAGTTTTCCTAATTGCTTTACGGCGATTATAGTTTTGTGGACCTAAAATGATTATTTTCTAAAACTTGAAGTTACGATAATCATCAAAAAATATTTATGATCAGAATTCACGTTTTCTTTATAATTTCTGATCTTTTTAGTAATTTGAATTGAATAATTTTCTTTAATTAGAGAGATAAACAAATATAATCCAATAGAAACAAAGAATAAATAGAAAGCTTTTTTAAAAACTAGAAATAACAACTTCTGTACATTTCTGTCTCATCAAAATTTGCCAAAAATTGCGATTTCTTAATTAATATTAATTAAATTTCATTGATTGTTTTTAACATAATCTGTCGATAGGATCAATTTAAAATTTTTTTAAAGACAATTATTTAACGAAGAAACAATGTTAGTTAAGGAAGCCGGCTGCATAGATCGCGAACGAGTTCCCTCGGAGTATGGCCATTCCAATCTTTTGTCTCAGCCATAACCATCCTCGTTGATCCCTTTTCTTTCTGGCAAGCAATCCTCCGAGTTCGCGCAAGAACTCAGCCGTCATTGGACCAACGGCTCCCGATGACTCGACCGCAAATTTTATTTTCGCAGTTATAATTATGGACACTTTTTTTCATTCTTATTTTAAAAAAGTGTCGCGATTTTTTTGGTTGGGGTGGTGACGTGCCTCTCTTGCACAAATATCTTTTACGTTTGATATCCACCAGCCCGTTCTCTCTTGACACATAAATATCAGAGGACTCAATCTTAAGTATAAAAAACTTCAGCTTGCACTAGATCTGGAACGATACAAGCTATCCACGTTGCCTACGGGAGACGAAAATAACAGACAACGTAACATTGCAAAATTGAAAATTACTGCCTGATTACCCTCCCAAAACATGTCGACACTATGGATTTGGATTTTCAATAGGTTGTATATCCAGGGTGTGGTCCGTCTTTAATAGAATTGCTGTGCTACAAATTAAATGGGGAAATAGCATCGAAGAGGATGTGTTGTACGATATTGAACGTGGCACAAGAAAAACTCAATTAATATACGATTTTTGGGAGTGGTTATTGACAATAATAATAATACCGCGATAACAGAGTATTTATTTAATAACTCGGAATATATCAGAAGGAGGTTTAGAGTTAATTAACTATTCTTTCCCGGGGGACAATGTCGTCACCTGGAGACAAGTTCTGGAACGCTGGAACGAGTCAGGATCAAGGAGTTAGTTTGGCTACCCATGGTCTTTTGAATAATTTTAATTTAATTTTAACGGATAATTATGGTATATTCAGTTCCCACGATCTGAGTGAGACGTGTCCTTCCAGAAACAAGTCCATTCATATCCGACATTATGGGAACCCATCCAGTTAAGTAAGGAAAAGTAAATTTTTTTCGGATGCTGGTCAGACACTGGGTGTCTCCTGACGTCTCTTAGAATTCAAGAAGATACAGAATGTTTAGGAATCCTACGACCAAATAAATAGCACTGTGGAAATCAAATTCACAATTAATAGCGATAAGTAACTGCATTAACCACTATATTACCTAGTCATAGCAAAATTTTACTTAACGAGCAAAAACTTTATTAGGCAAAAACAAGTTAGGGAAGAGCTATTTTTGTTTTGTTTCGACTTTTTCAGTGCGATTCTCTTTATCTTATTTTACCTTCTTTATTTTTGCTTGTAAATTTTCACAGGAACTGCGGTTCTGTGAATTATCGAAACTTCCAGTCGGATAAGGTGCCATATAAGACATTCTCTAAGAATACTCTATCTCATTTTATTCAGAATTTCCAAATATTTTTCGATTTCCTCATTGAAATACCACAAGTGCGTACCATATAAGAGCATAGACAACATCACGACGTTAAACACTTTACCCAGGCATCTCGGCTCAGCTGAAACGTGCGAAAAGCATCCAAGCGATGTACAACCAGCTTCCTATACAATTGAAGTTGAAAGTAACCCCAAGGTAGCGTATCCTTACTTTGACCGATACAGAAACTCAATAGACAATCACTCTAGGTGTTAGGATACGAAGCCGCTTAAGGTGGTTAAAACTAACAACGTGTACTTCTCAGGCCTTAATTTGCGCCCCCTTTTGTCACATCAAATCTTCAGACACGCGACATCTGATCGTTTCTTTTTCAAAAACCAGTTCATCCTTTTTACAATGCCTTAAAACATAACCCACCGAAAACTATCGTTCTATTCTTCGCCAGTAACCTTAAAATCAGTGCTCGAACTTATTCGAAGTGAAGATATAATATTATTGACACACAGACTGGCAGACTTCTCGACAAATTCTTTTGGACGAACAGTCGAGATTGCACAGAACTTTGCTGTGAACTCCGAAGAAAGGAGTGTGCCCTTTGACGTTCGTTTTGTGGCTATAAGAAGGCGATAGCTAGTCGATATCATTAAACGTGATCTGGAAGCTGCTGGTTCCATTCCATCCTCTAACCTGTGGATTTGATCGAGGAGATGGGAGAAGACCAGACGGGATGACAATCTTATCATTTGCTGAAGGACGCTCTCTCGAATGGGATGTCACTTATGTTGATACCTTTTCCCTGACAAATATGTAACCCAGTACAAACTCAGGCTGTCTTACCGTTGACTCTACTGAACGGAAAATTCTGGTTAAATATTCTGTGTTTGAGGACCATTTCAGTTTCGTCCCAATTGCCTTTGAGACTTTGTTGTGGCCGGGTCATTTAGCAAAAGTGTTCTCCGAGAGATTAAAAGTACAATCTGATTTACGCTTAGGGATCTGCGTGAGCGGCGCAGGTATCGTGAACTTATCGGAATAGCAATTGTTAGAGGGAATGTTTAATCCTTTTTGCAGCCGGTTCCTGCCCTTTACTTTTTGAAGTCTTATTTTTGTTTGACTTTTGTTATAATTAAAAATCTGTCAAGTAAAAAAGTGGGTCAGAACACTTATTTGAAATTCCATTTAAGCTGAAACAGTTTTTAGCTTTCATAAGAACTTTAGTCCGAAATTGGTTTAACGTCACCACGTATGAGCAAATCGATCTAGGAACAGCAGCGATGCGTTTATCTTTTAATATATTTGCTTGGAAAGGGAGTCAGGTAGCATCTGTTAGCTATAGATGTAAGCAATTCTCTTTACGAGTAGATGATCCAGATAAATTATAACGTGGAAAATGAAATCCATATATTGTACTCTCAATATTTCCCCTCCTTTTCCTTCACGCATTTGATGTTTCTGTACAGTTTTTAACCGATTACTTTATTGTCATAGAAAATAAGAACATCCCTCGTGGATTCATTGCGAATTTTGTTTTGATTTTCCTCCTGAGATCACAAAGTTATTTAAGGAACGCCGAAGGATAAAGTCAATAAACGCTATTTGAAAAAGAATTAAATCTATGTTTGATTTAAACGAACAAATCAACGACTTCATTTAGAAACACAGGACTTAAGAATGAAACAACTTTATTTCCACAAAGATCCGCAATTTTAATATATTTGTCGGATATCTAAAATCTTTCGTTTTTTGGTAGCTACTCTCCCGTTAGCCACAGCCTTTCTTAACTTGAAAGACCGGGGTAAATAAATAGTTGGTTATCTCGACCTCCTAACATTTAGGAGGCCAGCTGAGAGTGCTGGGCGTCCCACAAGTTTTTCCTGGTCTGAAAAAGATTTGACTGATAGTATGATTATAGTGTTCAGGTTAAGGGAGCCAAAATTTGGATCCATCAGAGAGGCAGAAATGTCTCAAGTGAAGTTATGATCGAATTTTTCTGGAATTCTTATCAATGATTGCTTTCGAGTTGTCTATTGCCGCCAGATGACAGCTCGTTTGTTTTAGATATTAAATGGCCCTAGTATATACGAAATAATGAATCATGTTAGTTAGTAGCCACGACCTCGCTATCTTGTAGGAGGCCGGCTGTCCTCAGGTATCTAGCAGCACGTATTGGACGTTTCCACAAGTCTTTGATGTTTACTGGGGGTCTCGGGCAGGAGAAAGCTTTTCGTAGTATCATTGATTGTTGTCCGGTGACCGAAGCCAGAGCCTTAGTCGTCTCTAAGGAGAAAGTTCCCATAACGTAGTTATGCTAGGGTCCTTCTTGTTTCTCTGTCGAAAGTCATGAATAATAATGACACCAGAGACACGGTTACACAAACTAACTAATCACGTGATCCCAGCACGCTCTAGCAGGGACCTCATCTTGGCCCGATGCTCCTCCCTCGACCCCACACAAGCACGTATAGGTCGAGTGACTGGATCTTCGCAGTCATGACGGCGCGTTCCATGGTTCATTCGTATCATGGCTTCAAGAGGCATTGTGGCTGGAACTCTCCGGAAATCCAGCGTTCCGTGATTTGGATGAATCATCTTAAGTTAAGGAAATCAATAAATTATTTTTATTAATCCCATTAAATTTAAAAAAAGCGTTAAAGTTTTTTAATTTAGATAATTATAATTTCTAATTTTTAAATTTGAAAAAAATCCTCGTGATGCTTCGATTTACAACATTTTTTGTTGGTCGAAGGTTATGTAATAATTATCCACATAAGTAAATTTTATAAATTTATGTTAGATCGACTATTTTTGTATCTAAGGATATGATAGTATGCCATCATCCAGAATCATCATTTCCTTATGAAGAATCGCAAGTTCAGTTCATTTCACTAAACATAGCCACTTCCTGAAAATTTTGAGGATCTAAAATTAGTAAGTAAAAAAGTAACAAAAATAGAATGAAAATATTCTGAAGGTTCAAATTCATCCAAAGTCCCTTCTACTCCAGAGTACCAAGCCAATTCTGGCTAAGGAATTGGCTGGTATGTTTTATACTCCAGAAGTCGCATGGAGACCTAAGTAGAATATTCTTTGATTTTCGTAGACCAAAAATGAGAAGACGCCGAAGCTACTTGAAACCTGAAAGGGAACAATTATAATTTGTTTCATAACTTACAATTTATTAGAACTTAATTATTTAATTTTCTTGAAATAATTTGGGCTTTGTGTCACTGGTTATTTTTGTTATTTCCTTTAAGAAAACTTTATTTGTTTGATAGGCTTCCGTGCCTTTTAACGGAATTTACGCTTCAAAGCTAACAATTCGATAGAAAGTATCGATTTTCAGTAAGTCACCGGAAGAAAATGGATCAATTTCGGAAGGTTCTATATCCACGAGTCTATTCTAGTAAGGATAAGGATGTTCATTTATGGCTTTGAACATGTTACCCGAGTTCAATCTTGCAACACACCGAGGTATCTTTATTCTTCCATTCCATCAAGCAAACTAGCTTCAGATTACAAGCCGAGCACATTAATAACAGATTTTCGACATTTCGGTCGAGTTCAAA
This sequence comes from Dicyema japonicum, assembly GCA_011109175.1. Classification (NCBI taxonomy): domain Eukaryota; kingdom Metazoa; phylum Dicyemida; class Rhombozoa; family Dicyemidae; genus Dicyema; species Dicyema japonicum. The sequence continues at coordinate 197,696 of RDEW01000062.1, forward strand.
GAAAGAATTAACCTCCATCGTCATAGTCGTGTGTTTATATTTCGAGAGAATACTTTTAGGTCGTCCATAGACAGCAGGTGGTTTGTTGCATAACTAGGAGATCCTAGGTTGTGCTTCTCAATAACCACTATGAGGTATTTCTCATTTAGTATTTTGTTCAGATGGTCCATTACAAGCACAAATATCTGAGGTAACAGAGTTACTCTGTAGTATCCCTCTCTTCAACTTGATTTCTCAAATTTTTTTGCGATTAAAATTCGATTTAATTTTCCATGTAATGATCAAGTTTTTCGCAAAATCTACAAGCCAGTAATGAAATCCAAAGTTATCGAGTACCCAAATAAGAAGTCATGATCTACTAAATCGAAAGATTGTTACATGTATCCACACAGTTGCCAAATTATTCCCGTTCTGCTGGATGATGCATTGTTTAAGTATTTCCTCTTAGTCGAGAATTGTTGAAACCAGTCCTTCATAAGAATACCTTTAACCACCTTCATATTTTCAAGTTAGAACGGATTAAACTAGGAGAGGAACGCTAGCGAAAAGTCTAAGGGCTTCAAGACAAGACCCATGTTATTTCTACTGTCCTTCACATTTAACTTTACTTAATTTTCCTGTTAATGAAAATTCATTAAAAAAATTATATTATAGCATATTTTGGTCGTAGTGATAAAAGTCTACTCATCATTTTTGAAGCCAAACTAGTCTACTTTTTTGCATTATTATTATTAACCCCAGGCTTACCATTGTAAGCTTAGCACAAACAGTCATAACTAACTAATCCAAGGAAAGAACCAAAAGAGAACACTTTTTTGTAGACCATAATCCAAAGAAAATGCAAGTGGAAATTATTCTATATTTTTTTAGATTTTTTAAAATATAAATTATTTTATTTTAAATTAAAAAAAATAAATTTTTTGAATACGATTTACGTAGTGTTCTGTGTTGTTGGATTTTCTGCCTGATTAGTATGGCATTATTTTCTGCCTTCGATAGAACTAATGAATTTCAATTAACGGCAAATAGCATGAAATCATCAGTACCATAAGTATAATTAACTTTATTAGTACCAAAAGGAAAATGTTGCTAAACCAGTTCCAATTCCTGCACAAAGGCTAGAATATCTTACGTATACACAGTAATAATTAAAATTTGTATCAAAATAGAGAATTATCAGACAGCCTATCACTTGTTGCCATTCGCAGCGAAAAACTATCTGAATGTACCTATTTTAAAATTTATTATTTTTGTTAATTTTTTATTTTTTAGTAAAATTTATATTAGTAGTTTCCTCGAGTTCACTTTTTGATGATAAAGCAAAGGAAATTGAATCAGAATTTTCTCAAGTTGCTACAGAATTGCGGGAGGCATGCCGAAAATACGAGAGCTTACCATCGGTAGTATTTTATGAGTATTTAGAAATTTTCAAAACTACTTAATGGAGGGAAAAGTCAGGCCAAAACTCATTGTCTTTCAATTTCCGACTATTTAAACGTAAATAGTTTAATTCATTTTCAGACTCAAATCAGTCTTGTTAGCGATCAATTTAAAGACGTCCTGCGACAAAGAAGTGCTGTATTATTTCATTATATTTTAAGAAACAACGAGCCTTTCACTCCAAACTTGAATTTCTTGCAGATAATGAACACGTGCCTTCTACATTCCCTACATCTGTTGTAGGAAATGGTTTTAGTTGAATTTTCTTATAGCAGATGCTGGTTTGAACTGCCCCGCTCTTCTTAGGGCACAAAACGCTTCAAAAAACAAGTCGGAAAATTTCGTTGTTGATCTCTCAAACTTTCCAGAAACTGATTCCAGGAACCGAGCTCTTCACCAGGAGTCCATTTTGCAGAATATTCAGGTTCTTTGTGAGTTTTATGATTTGTAGGAACAGCAATATTCGATTGACTTGGAAGCAGTAAACCAAGTCAATACCAAATTGCAAGAAATGACTACAATGTTCCAGCATATTGCCACTCTTGTATCTGAGCAGGGTGAACAGATCACTAGGTTACATTTTCTCTTATTTTACTAGAATTGACATGAATGTAGCTGAAACTGAGAATTTTGTTGAGCAAGGATATCATGAATTGATGAAATACTTTAATTCTATTACTAAAAATAGATGGTTCTACGTCAAGCTTTTTGCCATTTTTGTTATATTTTTATTTCTTTTTATTTTAATATTCTGACCTTAAATTAATAATATTTTTTAATAAAAGTATTTTTTGAACCAGGTTTTTGAAATTCCAGGATTTGTTTTGATTCTTTATAGTGGACTTTCCATATTTGTTAATGTAAGTGGTTATTCGAACTATTGGCCTCATAGTACCCCCACTTTTACGTTCTTCATGAATTTCTACTTAGTCAGTCCAACAGGATCACCTAGTTTTCTATTTGTTAACTCTTTGTGGATATCTACATAGTATGTCCAATAGACCGCCTAATATTTCACTTGTACATTTTACGGATTTCTTTTGCAAATTTTGGCTTTGTTTCTAAATTTGGATGTATTTGTTGAAAATTATTTGGAATCGTGGGCCAAGCATAAAGAAGTAATCCTTGATTCGGATAATTTTTGATTTTTATAGTATGTGGTTGGTTCAAGAAGTTTTTAGATATCCAATGATCGTTCATGGGGAGTGGTTTTCAATCTCTTGGAATGTTTGAGGTTGAATATTGATATGCATGGACGCCAATGCAGGAACAACATAATTCAACGTTCTTCGGATGAACAGTTTGTAAATACTTGTAAGGCTCCCCCAAAAGATGTACCCACCATGGCCCGGGATAAGTTGGCTTTTTGTGATTTTCGCGTATGTATGTTCAAATATGAGAGACAAGTATGGAAGATCAAACCAAGTCTTTTTTAGTATTTAAAGACAAAATGGGAGTTTTAAGATAAGAGTTAATCTTAGTTTGAATGATTGAGATCATTATTGAAGAAAATTAAAGACGACTTGTTTAAGAAAAGGATGAGATCGGACTAATGAAAATATTATTAAGATATATTCAGAAAACCGATTGTTACATTTCGGTTGTGTTAAGCAATTACAATATCATCACAAGAAAGAGAAAAATTCGGTTTTGTAGGCGAGCTTGATAGATTTAGGTTGGGTAAGGCTGGAGAGAACACATCTATAAAGAATGTGATTAGTTAGTTATTTGTAACGTGAGTAGGTAGACATGATAGCGGGGCATCCAAGTTTTGCTGTACATGCGGGGCTATAAATATTATGGCTCTCGTGAAAGTGCTAATAATAATAATAGTTAGCCAAGTAGTTAATCGGTCGGAAGGTTGTGGTGGTGAACAGTTCTATTGCACGAAGTGCTTATTAGTTTTATGATGGATGAAAATAACGTAGAAAAACGTACAGCTAAAAATAAAACCTTTCACCTATCCGATAAGGTGATCGTGTGTGGCGGAGTAATTAAAAACGGATTTTAGGATTATTATAGGCACTTAAGAAATGCCATAAGACACGACAAAGCAAATCAAACGACAAGTTAACCTCTTCCATCTCTGACGACTTTTTTCCATGTCTCGCAGCCTGTCAATGTCTTCCCTGTCTTTGAGACATCTCCTGATTTTCTTAATATCTTCATCAAGGACTGTAAGGTAACCTTCGGTCGACTACAGAAACGCGGAGAATCCAGAAGCAAGTAGTCTTTTATGGCCACGTTCGCGGGTTCAGACGAAATATATATGTCCAAACAGTCTCAAGGATCTCGTATAAAATCGCTGCAAACTTCGTTTTCTTATAAAAAATCTCGAATGGCATTCTGGAGTGATTCCAAGAGAAGAGAACCCTGACGCGTTCTAGCAGAACCTTTGTAAACTCAGAGTTTATCAGGTTAATCTGGTGCTTGCAGGAGTGCGGAAGGGGAGCCTAGAATGACGCGATGGCTCCTCCAGAACATTAGGCTCGCGATTATTAGGGGTAACTACCATTGAGTGTTAAATGCCTTCAGGCCAAATGGGGATCATGTCATAACAACTAACTTTATTTTTATTTTAATAAATTGGTATATTTAAAAAATATGAAAATTATTTTTTTAAATTGCATTTAACGTGATGCTAAGTGTCTTGGAAAAAGATTTTATAATAGATGGAATAAAAGTTGTGCGATAAATATAAATTAAAGAATAATGTAAGAATTGATGGAAGAGACTGTCGTTCTCTTCGAGAAATAGGAATTGAAAATGGAATTTTGCCTAATGCTAATGGATCAGCACGTGTTAGACAAGGAAATACTGACGTTATCGTCGGTGTGAAGTGTGAATTATCAACGCCCGAAAAATCTAAACCTAATTCTGGAAAAGTAGAATTTTATTTTGATTGGTATTTTTCTTATAATTTATTTTAGTTCGAAAAATGTTTACTTTGATATCGAAAAAGATAATTCCCGCCAAATGGCCATGGAAGTGATGAGTTTTATCACCAAAGCCTTTTCGAATTCAATTAAAACGGAATCCCTTTGTATTGTCCCTTCTAAGCTGTGCTGGATTCTTCATGTTGATGTTTTGGTAGTTACTTTGCAATGATTAACTAGTTACTTGAATGTGGGGGAAATGTATATGATGTCACCGCGGTTGCCGTTAAAGTAGCCCTGTTTGATACTGTTATCCCAATAATATCGGTCTCCGAAGATGGAGATGACCAAGTTGATGTACAAATCGAGCCAAATATCTGCAAAGGAGTCTACCTCGACATTAATTTCTTTCCTACTGTAGTTACGACCTGCAAAGTTAGAATTGACGCGATATATGATTTATTAGATCGGGGACAGCTATGTCTTGGATGCCTGTATGCAGGAAGAAGAGTGTTCAATCGCTAGGTAGAACCAATAATTAATTTTAATAGCGTTGTGATTGCTTTTGATTCTAGTGGTAACGTGGTTGCTATGAAAAAATTACGAAATGGTGGGCTTGCCATTGATAGTTTGTTTGATATCATTGATGTATGAAGTTTTGTTTACATCTAGGAAGCCTATAATACAAGTCGTACTTTGAGTGAAGCTGTTGACTCATGGATTAGTTTGAATATTAGTCGTTGTAAATAAATAGATTTTTCCGATTTACTTTGAATTGTCATTACTATCACAGAATTAATGTTAAAGGTGAGGGGTAGTTTAAATGGCATGGGTCCTCTTCAAGGACCCTCTCTTCGCGGTCGATGAACAGAAAGCTGAAAATACAGAGGCAGGTCACAGTTTTTCTTACAGGTCATTATTCCTTCTACGCAATCACTTTTACTGGTTTAAGTAATTTTTCCTGCTTTTCATTTAACTTTGCCTGAAAAGCTTTCTTCCCCTTGGAAACAATATCTTCTCTGCAGTCGTTTTTAGATCCAAATAGCGGAAAGTATCAACTCTTCACAATTTGTAGTGTACAATCCAAACAAAATTTTCAAGAGCGGAAATATTAATACTTCTTGGTAGAGAAGTTCAGACTCCTTGTTATGCATCATTCACCATTACAGCTCATGTACTGCAAAAGCTCCGGATTCTTGAACGTATCTGAGAAAAAAACACCGTCAGCATAAATAAACACTTGAGTATTGCTATATTTCGAGTATGGAAAACGTTGTAAAAAAAGCGGGTTCACGAAGGATTTCTGAAAGATAAGTTTTTTCAAGACATTTTTAGAAATTTAAAGTCTACGCTTCATAAACCTTTGCATAGAAATTTCCTTCTGCATAGAAAAAAACTTTGACCCAATTGTACAAAAAACTCTGTACTCGTTCGGCGTAGCTGCTTCTGCATGGCTTAAAACCGCAGTCTCAAGAACCTCAATAATATTAAGGCAAATGGCATTGAAATGCTTTTTAAAATCACGTGCCTCAAAAATTGAGATAGAAAAGGCAGTAGCGCCATCTCGGAATTGACGAGACTTATTAATATTTTTGGATATTTAAGTAGTTATTTGGATCAAAGTGAGGTTCTGATATTTTATTTTTGAATCTTCTTAGTTGAATAAGTTAACTAAGAAAGAACGCGTTAACCATAATTTTTAGACCTTTCTCCAAATCACCGATTTCCTGTACGTACATCGTTTTTTAGGAGGACTTAGACGTGTTGATGTTTTACAAAACTTACAGGATTCTGTTTTATATCTTTGACTGAATGAATCGGTCGTTCTTTGAAAAGTTGTAAGAAATATTCTCATTTTTTATTGTTGAGTCATTTAATAAATAAGTGGAAAGGCTTCCAAGGTTACTAGATGCGCGAAATATTCTATTTTTAAGCGAGTTAAGATCCATATCGTTTGATGCGGATAAGAGGCTCAGGAATACTTGACGATTGATTCTTAATGCTTAATGATGTGATTCTCTTTTAATTAATTGATTAACCCTGTATATAAATAAAAAAGTTAATAAGTAACCTAATTTCAACTGTCGCAGAGTGGAGCCCTTTCTTTATCATAAAACATATCTTTCCAGAACTAGCGGAAAGGAAACAGTTGTGGGAACTGACAATTTAGCTTAATAAATTACTTTTTATTATATAAATATGTCACGGTCCAATGGTGTAAGTGTCTCGATTACAACAAAATTTACTAAAAATAGTAAACTAGTTAATTAATACCAAAGGAATATGAATGTGAACTTTTTTCCAAAAAATCTTTCAATTTTTATGTAATCGTATTTTAACTCGTCTTTTTCATCCTAGTGGGATATCTTCATCTGATTCACCTGTCTCAGGTGGCGCCCAGTGTCAGGCTGGCACGAAAATGATCATTTGCTTTCCCCCACTCCACTGGAGGGGTTTCTACAACTGCAAGTTCCGGATGGACTCTGTTTCTATAGCATTGGAAACTGGATACACTTAACTACTAGTTTACTTTTAACATTTTTCCTCGTGTATCCGGGGTAATAATAAAAACCCCTTAAATAAATATCATTAGGTACTATGATCTGCCTAGGACCAATGATATGTCTCAACCTATGCAAACTTATAATTTAGTCTTTACCTTTGATTTTAGTGAATTGTTATGGTAGATCGAAAACCAACAGTATCCATTCGCCCTTCCAGCGCTTTTTTCGCAAGCTAGCGGGTGGAGCCCGAAACTATCGATCTGTTCATTCTATCTGCTCAAGAAAGTTCCCAAAACTATATTAGGGATGATCTTGTGCAATGTCTCACTTTTGGAGGATGATTTGGTCAATTAACACATATGACGGTGTTGGTTTAAGGATGCAGGACTTATCGAAAGCCTAATGGCATACAACATCATCCAGTCTATGTTATGAATCCTGGGAAAAAGAAGTGATAAATAGTCACGGGTCAGATCTCCAATAGATGGCCGAAATCCGAGTCAGTTGAAAATTCTGGAAAGGAGTGTATACTTTTTTTGACCACGGAATCGTAACCCATGAAAGATGAAAAGTGAACGAACATAAACAAAAACATTTACCGCTGAGAACAGAATATTGGAGAATCTCTTTACACATTTTTTCAGAATGTGATCTCTTTTTTCAGAATATGAATATTGGGACATTTTTTCAAAATAATACGACAAAATGGACTGCAGCTTTGTATCCGAAACGCTCTCAAAACTCCTTTTGAGAAGAGGAAGAAATTTTGTCACGAGATAGATAGAACTTCAACAGGCGATCTTCGTAGCGATTGAGATGATCCTACTATCTTTTTCATCAAAGGCGATCACGTTGGCCGAAAACAGTGGATGAAGAATAAATTTGGGTAGTCGTCCTGATAAGATGAGATTTATGAGAGAAGTGAGTGAAAAAGTAAGTTGAACAGGCTGATCTTAAACAGAGAGAAGACAAGTCTTTCAAGTGGTTTGCCCTTAATCACTGCTGTTGGGGACAAAGTTCTAACTGCATGGACTCAGTGATGTAATAGGAAGCAGATTTTAGTGGAAGATGGATGCTTTTCCAACAATAAATTTTATATGTCAACGAGGTCCATTTGAATAGGAGGCACCCTAATAACAGCACATGTTCCTCCTTCGAATAATTTTGTAGGAGGATTCCTTTTGAGACCGAGGACTTAATCCTCCTCGTAGAACACTCATCTTAAATCCATGGTGCTTGTAATGTAAAACCAAGTAGTCCGAGATAAATTTGAAGCTACAAATATTGTTCTTTATATTCGAAGAGAAGGCCCCTTCATAATTCAGATGCGATTATGGAAGTAGTCTAATTCGCGGGTGAACGAAGAAAATTTTCAATAATACCTGAAACAGGCATGTCAAATATGCGGCCCTTTGCAAACAGGCGTGCGGCCCCCACAAAGGATTGTTATATATTCAACTACATTGGACGCTTATCCTTCCGTCATTAAAATAAATGAAATCACTAGAGAAAAGCAGTGGATTTCTGTCAATTGCGTCAAATTGATAGACGGCAGTTATGAGCGTTCTACGTGATCAGAAGACGTTCATGGGCTTAAACTTTACGCTCGCCCTTATATACGGACTACCCAGAACAACGATACCGTCCAACAACGCCCGTGCTTCCATGTGTTAGACGTAGCAATGGACGCTTACGTTCATATGATGCATCTTATGAATCGGTTATTATATTGTCTTTATAAAGCATTGCGCAAACTGACCCCATTGGCATCTTCAGCTAAAAAGAAGAGGAAAGACGGGTATTTTAAGAAAAATGTGAACTACAGTTCTCGGTACAATGGTTAATGCAAAAATACATTGTTTAGTTTGTAATAACAGGATTGCCACATCAAAAGAGTTAATCTTAAAAAGACTTGAAAATTGCTAAATAAACTTCAATAAATTAGTTTGGTTCGCTTGTATAATCAAATTATCCTATGCAGTCCCTGGAGCCTTTTGGGTCTGACATACCTGACCTAAAGAACGTCAGCAGCAAAGGGACGTGCATCCTTCAGGATCCTTAATAAAAAATTATTAATTAATATAAAAAATAGAAAGTATTTTTTTGATGCGCCTATTAAAAAAAGATATATTTTAAATTAACAATCATCCATTAATTTAATTAACCAATCAAAATTATTCGAGGTATAATTAAGAATTTCGAGTGTTTTTCTTGAGATTAATTTGCGACTTACTATTTCCATTGATAATACTTGAACATTTTAGGAGCATTTTCAATCTCTACAAAACATCAAAGTAAAAAAAACGTGTTTAAACTTAATATTTTTCATTTGGAATAAATTATAAACTGGAACCACTACCATAGGTAGTATAACCGTGGCAGAAAGAGTCCAACCAACCGCTATGGCCCAGCCTGGGAATTTTTTTTCACCATATTTTACTTCTTCAGTATCGATTGAAGACAATATGAAAATAACCTAAAGTAGTAATTTTAGGTTTAAATTTATATTGAAATATTTAATTCATTTGATTAAAGCCAAACCAGTGAATATACGGGCGTTAAATAAAGAATCGTATATTTGAATATTTTTCCTGGCGGTTTTAATCCAATAATTTTCATGTCACTCACCAATCTTTCATATCCTTTAAAAATAATCAAAGTAACCAAACCATAAACCCACCCGACTGAGATTACTTCGAAGAATGCAATAAAAACTACGACCTTGCTCACAGGAAAGGAGTTAAATATTATAAAAACGTAAATTCCACCCTAAAAATCAGTATGAATTTTACGTTAGTGACCATAGTAAGGCTTATCAGAAATGAAACAAAACAAATAATTAAAGTCAATATTTCTTTTTTATATTTGATTCTAAAACGGTCTTTGAGTATGTCTTCCAAAGCCAACACACTCGCTTCCAGAGTTACAAACTATGTTTAGATTTGATTTTACCTCACTGTCGACTCCAAGGAATATTAATGACATAAAAAATAAAATTGACCATGCTGTCGAACCCGGAAGTTCAGCCAATGCACGCGGGTAAGCGATAAAAGCCAAACTAGGCCCTTAATTTATATTGAACACATTTAAAATACCATCTTTGGCGACGACATCGATATTTACATTTTGACGTTGAGCCATGAATCCAAGGACAGGAAAAATTACAAATCCAGAAATTAAACTGCATAATGAATTCATGAGCGAATAGCCAAATACGTCCCTATATTATTTTAGAACCTATCACAAATCATTTTAATTGGAATTTTATTAAATATGCTACAAACCTATAGGAGTCGTGATCTGGTTCATTATGTGATCCCAATGCAGTCAATGCGCCACAGGCGATCGTGTATGAAAAAAATATTTGAGTTCCAGCCTCTGCCCATATCTATTTTAATATTAGAAAACCATAAATACCTCAATTGTTAATAACTTACTCAAATCTGGTTTTAAAAAATATTTTATTCCTTCTCGTGATCCTTCTAGTGTGACACTGCGAATCATAAGCGCAATCAAGAAAAGAAACGGAACAAGTGCTGTAACGTACATGATCTATTGAAATTTTAATACGAAGTGATACTTTTCCGGAAATTTTAATGCCTTTCCAAATAATAAAATAGCAGATGGTGTAAGAAAAAATCATGCAGCCAAAAAGAGGCCAATTGATCGGACCGAGATTTTCGATGGAAGGTGAAATTCGTAGAACTTGATTTCTGAAAATTTAATAATTGGATTATGTGAACTCAAAAAATTCGTTTACTGGATCTACAAAGTCTGACGAATTGGATGTGAGAGCAAAACTTTCTGTACATTTCTGTGTTGCCCATGTTTTCTCACATTTTGACCACGGAAGAGGACTTTGAAATGAAGCGAATAGATAATATGAAGTCCAGGTCAGCAATATGATATAAAAAGTTCCTAAATAGAAATTTGCTAGAACACATGACAAGCCAATGCCTAAAATATTCAACTAGAATTTGCCTTCAAAAAGCGGATTGAAATTCCAAGCCTTGAAGGCTGACTTTCTTTTGAGCTGACCAACCAAACTTTCTATGTAAAGCAAAGGAATGCCACAGATAAGGGCAGCTATAAAATAAGGAATTAAAAAAGCCCCTAAAATATATTTTAAAACGAAATTAACCTCCTCCATTTTTATAACACAAATAAGGAAACCTCCAGATATTTCCATATCCAATTGAAAGACCCATAATTGATACTAAAAAATCCAATCTCCCACTCCAGGATTCATGATTTTCAGAAATTTCGATACTTTTTGGTTCATTTTCCATTTTGATACCATTTGCGTTATATTGGAATAATAAATGTAAGATAACGCTAACTTTAATGGAATTTAACCTAAATTAATGTAAGTTTTCTGGTTCATTTGAAACTGATATTTTATTTTTTGACATACATGAACTTTGTGGCGCTGTGTAACGAGTGCAAGGCAAAAGGCATGATAGTTCATAGTTTTAATCTCGCTGTGGTATATTCTGGCTGAAGGTTCCACGCGTCTACAAAGCTTTGGTTTGACGAGTGACACTTTCAGCATTGAACATCTCACTGCGGTACCGGATCGTGAAAATAAGGACCCAGCCGAACAAAAAGAAAAAAGAAGTGAAGAGCATTCATAGGTTCTCCATCTAAGATTAGTTAGCATAATTGTTCTTTGGTTAAAAATGAAGTTTGTGTCATGCCTAGGAGGAGCGATAGCTAATATGGCTCTTATAAATTATCTATTAAGAAAAATGAAAGTTCTAGCTATGCATTAAAATATTTTATCAGAGACGAATGGTGCAGTATCATAAGTGCCTGGTAAATCCTGATGGCTCCCGTTTCGAATCTCACTGCTTTACGTTCCGTCTTCATGTTTCACGTCTCTACAGTGCTTTGGATAAAACGAGTGACATTTTCATCAGTATATACTTCACTGCGGAACTGGATTGTCTACAAAGGACTCAAACTCAACAACAAAAAGTTAAAGAACATTCCCTTTCAACAATTAGTTAGTATAACTGTTCTTTACTCAAATAAAGAGTGTGAGCAATAAATATTAGGCCGCATGAAAAGCCTATTATTATTCGACATAAAATTAGGTCGTAAGTTTAAATTATCATTACACGCAACAAGCTTATTCATATTTATTAAAATGAAATAAGAAACAGCCAACCGAGGATAATACAGCAGCCACCGTGACTGCGTGGCTATTCCTTCTGAGGATTAATAAGAGATTCTCTCAAATAGTCACCAGCGCTCATGGAGATCTCATGTTCGTGTCATGAATTCCAGCGTCGCAGGCGCAAGGGAACAAAACGTTTCAACCGTAATCAGAACAACGGAAAGTCCACGGGAGCTTAGTCATATAATTATAAATTTCAAGAAATATAGTCATTTTCCTAATCACTTATTTCGAGGTTTTTCATCAGCACTCGAAGTTTTTGAAATTATATCGCCCTTCTTGAATTCAATTAAAAATTTTTTTAGATGTTTCTTTACTACTTCATTAGTCCATGGCATTTGAGGAACAATTTAATGGATATTTGTATAAGTGATCCTACAATATTTTCTTGTGGTGAAGTGCATGCTTGTTTCACTGTTGACAAAGAAGCATTTTCATCGGACCTATCTACGAAAGATTTTGATAGAGAAACCAATTCTAACGTAGACCGAGTGGTCCATGGGCTGTGTGGGACTCAAGAAAAAGGACTACCTCCTAGTCTGGTGTCACAGCCAGATTGCCGTACAAATCTCCTCTCTTTAAATGCTATTATAATCATAAAGACAGAGTTGAATGAACGTCTGAAGTTGTTCGAGCTGCTCAAGATGCTCAAGCAAAATTCGGGAGAATTCTTCGTGGTGGCTGGCCGTTAATCACTCAGATTTTCAATGAGAAGTTTGGTATGTCCAAATCGATTGCAAACTTAGAGTTTAGCCAAGTTAAAGTCGTCAAAATCCAAGCCCTCTATGAATATTGATTGGGAATAATGCATACAGCAAAGAAATCTCTAATTTTAGAGTTTGTTTAAATGAATTTTGTGTCCAAATTAATCGAGTAGAATCCATGCCTCGTATATTACTGAAGCCTACCAAAAAAGTACCCTTCCAACTTCTCAACAAAGAAATTCTCTCGGGGATTAACTCTTCAATATGGCAATATATCAATTCCTCCCCTCCCGCTAATTTGGATGATATTAAATATATCATTTATGCTGGGCAGTTAACATATGATGCTCTCTTTCAATCTACGAGAAAGAAGAGCCAGTGGGTTAAACGCATGCAATGAAGACTTCTAAAGTTGAATAAACAGCTCAAGCAAATCTCGCTGCTTGTCGAACAGAAAGGAAATAAGAGGTTCGATGACGATACGATGGATACACTGTGCCAATATGGATATCGAAAGTCGAAGAAGGTGAATTGGGAAGAATAGTTAGTTGCATTCAGGATGACATAAATATCGTGGAGAAAAAACTCAGATTACATGAATTCCAGAAGGAATTCAGGAAACAAAATTAATGTTTCGAACTCAATCGGAGGTTTTTTTATCGAAAGTTAAATGGAGAAACCAGGGATTCCATATTCTGTTTTAATGAAAGTGAATGTCTAGCATTTTGGGAAAATATTTGGAAAGAGCATGATATCAAGGAGAACACATATCCATGAGTAGGAGAGTTACTGGAGTAGAAGACACATTTGTAGACTGCAAGAATAAAGATATCCTTGAAATAATTAAACCCCTGCCTAATTGGAAAGCCAGTGGGTGTGATGAGGTGTACAACTTTCTTAAAAGATTTACTTCAATCCATGATAAACTCTGTGAAGATGTTGCCAAAATAATATATGGTGATTATACCCCCGATGAGTGGTTTTACACAGGGATTACATATCTTATCCCGAAAAGAGATATATGTCTATCCCCGAAAGACTTGAGGCCGATTACATGCATGACTAACTTTTATAAGTTAGTGACAAAATGTGTTAACCGTAAATTGTCTGACTATATTGAAGCATTCGATCTTGTGAGTGATAATCAACTGGGAACTAAAATGAAGTTTTTGAAATTATATCGCTCTTCTGGAATTCAACTAAAACTTTCTTCTTAGATGTTTCTTTAATACTTCATTAGTCCATAACGTTTGAAGAACGATTTATAAGGATATTTATATAAGTGAGCCTAACCATAATCTACCAAATAAAACAACTGGCATTAATTCAAAAAACTTCTTTCAACTTGGCGCCTTGAACGCAGTCATCAAAAAAATAGAAAACTCGGTCTTATCTACTTATTTCATCAATTTGAGTCGAGAGAAGCATAACAGCAATGTCATTGAATAATTAAAAATTTTTCAAACATCGTGCCCGTCCATATCCTCATTGTGGGAACCACTCCACCTGAGTAGGATAGAAAGGGATCCAGTTTGGATTCCGGTCAGGTATCGACGGTAGATTCCATGACGCCTCATAGGCAAAGAGCAGAAAGGAATACTTCGACCAAGTATGTAAGGGTGTGGGAATCGAACCCACAGCTAATCGTGACGCAAGCCACTGCATCCTGGCACTACTACCTGTCGTGCTTTCCATTTTTAATAACCACTAGTAAAAATTCCCTTGTAATTTTCAAAGTTGGTAGTTTTCTAATTATTTTTACGAAGAAGTTATTTTCCGCATTCACTGTAAAAATCCTTATGAATTTAACCTAACTCTTTTGAGATTTCTCACTTAAACTCAAATTTCTCAGAATTTAAAATGAAAATTGGTTCAATGGTTGTCAATCGACCATAACACTCCACTGAGAGAGTGAACAGCTACATTGTAGTAAAATTTAAAATAAACAAAAATTAAATCATGTAATCTTTTCTTAGGCCTCTAATAAGAACGTTGTGAAGAAAATTGTCTTCGTTGATCTTTTGGTTTAGTGGAGGCCAAGGATTTCCTTAAAAGTAGAAATTAGATAAACCTTTCAATTCAAGGATAGAAATATCAACTCCCGTTCCAGGTAACCTACGAGGAGCCACAAACAAATTGGTATAAGATTCAGAACTATCTTTAAACCGAGGAACAAGAACGTTAAATAATTTTCCCAACAAATCCTTTTCCTTTAAAAATCGTAATAATAAAAGCAACCAAAAGCCAATAAGAAGCATATTTCATAGTTTCAGGATGTTGATCACCATAAAGTAAAGCACGTTGTATTAACTAAAATACTTTATGACTAAATAAAACAATTTCCATATATCCCTGAGCTTCATGAAGTTGATCATGATAGCCTTCAATTCTTTCAAACCTTGCAACAGCAGTGACAATTTCTCTTAATTTAAGTATACGGCCTTCGGGTCCAGAACCACAAGATTTAGCTCCAGGAAGGTTTCGGCGGCGGTATAAATATGGAACTCGTAACCGTGTAGTCATTATATCGAAACACACGTTATAACACTAAATGTGTTTAATAAATTATAAATAAAATAAAACTTTCAACCATTTAATAATTCAATTCATTATAATTATAAAACTAAATTTTTTTTGAATCGAGATAATCTCGTGGTAAACTACATATAATTCTGATTACTCTCAAGGATCTAGCCTGCGTCATGTGGTTAGCCTTGTCTGGTGGCGTCAGATACAAGTCAAAGTTGTATCCTAAAAGAACCATTTGTCAACTACCAGCCAGAGGAATTCCCCCTGGACAGCACTTCCTACACATCCGTGGACTTTTCCGGTGAAGAATCGTCATGTCAGGAGATGTTGAAATGAATCCGGGACCAAAGTCTTTAAAGATACTTAGCCTGAACATTAACGGAATTAGAGGCAAGGCATCCGAACTGAGTTTACATTTGGAGAGGAATAAAATTAATATCTGCCTTTTACAAGAGACCAAGTTTTCTGGGAATTCCACTACTCCTAACTTTACCGGTTTCAATGTATTGAGAGTCAATCGACAATCGGGCCGAGGTGGGGGACTATTGACCCTTGTCAGGAGAGGCATTATGTTCGATAAACACTCCTCCATATTCAGGAATCTGATAGAAGACGCAAACACAAAGTTATTGGGATTTCGGTACAAACCTCTCTCTGAGCTATTATTATCGCCAACTTCTATGTTCCCCCTCCAGGTTTCTGTGCAAAAGGGTTTATTATGGATTTGTCTGCCCTAGATATGATGGAAAACTTGTTGGTGTCCGGAGATTTTAATGCCAAGCACCCTTCGTGGTATGAAAAACAACCTCCAGACACAACGGGATTTCATATTATTCCCCAATTAGAAAATCTGTCCATTATGAACGACCCAATTAGGAATACACGAACCCCGTATAATAGCAAGGATTCGGCTACATCACCGAATATTACGTTATGTTAACTACGGCTTGCTCCGCTTATATGCTGGTCGGCAAACTATGACTTACGAAGCGACCATAATCCATTCTGATCAAGATCAATTGTACACCAATGACGCGGTCAAAACACATCATTTTTATGACTATATTAATGTTGACTGAACAGGATTCAGAAAATACGTGGATTCGGCCCTATTGAATTTCCATCCGAATAATTTCAACTCAATTGATAGAGCCGTCTATCACTTTAATAAGGTGATTCTGGAAGGGAGAAAACTATTTGTCAGAAAAGGAATCTTAAAACTCACCAAGAAATATGATGCTAGCACAATCCAACTAATAAAAGAAAGGAATTGTCTCAAACGTAACAATCACCTAACAAAACATGATACTAACAGAATCCGTGCAGTGAACATAAAGATCAACGAAAAGACAAAACTTCTCAAAAATCAATACTGAGCCGAATTTCTAGAGCTATGAAAAAAAGTTCACTTACCAAGATGTGGAGGATCCTGCGAAATGGCAAAAACGCTGAACACAATATCGAGGGAAACCGTAAACAGGAGGTGTATCTCAATAAATATATCAAACATTGTGTTAGAATAAGCCACAAACCATTCCAAAGGATGGATATTTCTCCACACAAAAAACCGAAAAGGAGGCATACAACAATGTATGTTCTACCGGGAGATGTCGATTTGGAGATCCATCGAACAAAGAACACACATTCCTGTGGACCGGACGGGATCCCGGTTATTCTGTTAAAAATGATGAACACAGTGGGCGTATTAGCATTAACATGCATCTTCAACTACTCAATCAACTTCAACTGTATTCCCGCTATATGGAAACTTTCAATATTCATCCAATACTGAAGCCTGGGAAAACCAGGGGAGGACCCTGCTTTTTACAGGCCATTGTCGCTCTTGTGCGTCCAGACAAGAATCCTAGAAAGGATGGTTATGACACTCACACGACATTCCCTCCCGGATGCCAGATTTCAGCATGGTTTTAAAGAGGGACGATCAACTATGACTCACCTAAGTACATTAAAGAAGTTCATAACAGATGGCCTTAACTAAAGACCAGTTCAGAAAAAGACGATTGTATGCTCAATTGATATCCAGAAGGCTTTTGACTCGGTTTCGAGGAAGATTATCACGCATAAAATATATTTGTCGAACATTGACGCAAACCTGAAATTATGGTTGGGAAATTTCTTGAGTGGTCGACGAGTACACTATAGGAATCGATCTTCCGTATCGAGACTATTAGCAAATGACGTTCCCCAGAGCTCCCCATTATCTCCCCTCTTGTTTAACCTCATGATGAATGACTTGCCACTCCACAAGGGGACGATGACATATTATTAACGTATGTGGATTATATAGTCATTGCTTCGAGGGATGTGAGTATCATCGAAGCAACGAGAGGAATACAGAACAATCTGAATAAACTAAGTTTATGGCTTTGGGAAAATCAATTGACTGCTATCCCGGAGAAGTCGGTGTTGACCCTATTCACGACAAACAGAAGACTAAGGAAAGTATCAATTGAAGTTACACTGAATGGAAAGAATATCCCGCAAAACAAATACCAGAAAATCCTGGGAGTTACCTTTGACACCTTCTTAACCTTTACAAAACATGTCGAAAATGTGTTATTGAACGAGGAAAATCAACTTCCTGAATACGTTCTTTAAAAACCTAAGAGACAAAAAAGATCTGAGTGGACTGGATTTCATATACAAACAGTTCGTTGAGACTAGAATATGATACGCATGTAATGTCTGGGGATCTAACCTTGCTGCAACGAATTTGGACAAGATCTGCAACATTCAAGAGAAGGCAGCAAACCTACTAAGGAAATATTCCCGTGTAAGAAATCGATGCCCAGAAACCTAGAAAATATGATAGAGGCGACTGGAACAGTGCCCATGCGAAGGAATCAAGTATGCGGACCCCGTCCATATCGGAAATGCACAGGTACGTAGTCAGAACACCGAAAAAAGATGCGGAAACTGTTGAGGGAGGCTGGGATCACCTGAATTTTGTTTATTTTGGATATGACGGTAGTTTTTTAGTTCAATAATAATAATTATGAGACAGACTCCAGATCACGGGAAGGTGGCCCTAAATTTAGGCAGCCGTCCTGTACGTTCATACGCGGGCAACGAAGGAAGAACACCGGGCAAAGATAAGGTCTCTGTTAGAATGCATCGGAATCACGTGATAATTAGTTTGGTTTTACCGTGGTCCTGGGTTAAATAAATAAAAAATAAAACAAAAATTATTGACGACGTAGCATAGTGGTTAGCGCTTTTGCTTGAGTCTCGATTAGCTGGGGGTTCAATTTCTACGCCGCTACTTACTTGGTAGTAGGATTTAGTTTTCCTTTTATCTTTTACAAGAGACGCCCAAGTTAATTAAAGGAGAATACACTCCAGATAAGTAAATGGTTCCGTACTGGGATTTCTTATTTATTCCTAAGAAAGTTGTATGTACTCTCTAACTGCGAAAGAATCCAGGCCTCACGGCAGGATTTTTAATAACGTAATCCCCCATAATTATCTCTATATCTTAGTCTTTAATAAAAATGTTATTATTATGTAACCCCCAAAAGATCTGAGACCAATTACATTCATGTCAACTCTATATAAGCTTGTTAAAAATGTCAACGAAAAATTGTCAGACTTCATTGAAACGTACCAACCTATTAGAGATAATCAACTGAGAATTCAAAGAATTTGCAAAAAGCAGAAAAATGGGAATAAGTTAGCTTCCATTTGGATGAACGCAAAGAAAACCCATAACTCGATAGGACATGATTTTCTGAATCAATTTCTTGACAACTATGGACTTCCTTGTTTGATTGTGAGTTTCATAAAGAATTCGATTACGAAATGGAAAGTAATGCTAAATCCGCTTAGAAGCAAAATGGAGAAGTGAAAATAAAGAGGAAAATATTAGAGTGACTCTCATGACTGTCGCCTTAAGTAAAATATTAAATGCAAAATTTTCCAGAGTCCGGATAATTTATAACCTACTTTTTATGCAACAAATCACCTACTTTTTACTGGTGACCTAAAAATATATTATCAGAATGAAGATACGACGACGAGGATGATAAGCGAAGTTGATGCATTTGACTTTAATGTAGACGAATCTAGATTCCTCGATAAAATGGATGGTTATTGATACCTTATGATGTTGGAAGACAGAAAGACCATTGTATAAAAAACAACTGAATTCCGAGTGCCGGGCAAGAGACCTAGCTTAAATCTCGCTATTGTACACAAGAAAATTGAGCGAATGGTCATATAACGGCCACCCTGATTGCATGGCTATTCCCTTTCAGGATGGAGTGCGAAATTACTCAAATAACCGGCATCGCTCACGGGGGTCTCCTGATCGTGTAGAAATCCGATTCCTTATTACCAATAATAAATTGTTAATCCAGTAAGTGTACGTTTTATTTGACAATAAGTCACCTAGCATTCCACTAGTAAGTGAAGTATTTGATGGCCAATTAGATATAAAATTTAATTAGTTGTAGTTAATTTAACTGAAAAAGTAACATAAGTAAGGTTTCCTAAAACTATACATCCACGCACTTTCTATCTGATTGGGCTTCATTATATGCGAAGAAATTATATTTTTGCATTGACAATATTTTTCGATACCAAAATAAGACTTAAACCTTGAATCGTGAATTACTTCTATGCTGGTATTGGCTATACAAATCCCTTCAAATTGAAATTATGATTTACCCGTAAAAAATACATCTTCAAATTTCAACCAGCGTTTAAAGTCACATGTTTTCATTAGTTTTACAAGTGTTACGATTGGCATCGCATAAGCAGAACCTTGACAATGTGCTGGATAAAATTCGTTCGGATATTCATTTTGTGAGATGAACCTTGTTATAGAAATTTATTTACCAGCTGTGTTGTTGATCACGGATTGGTTTTGAAAAACTTATTTTCCTACATAAAGAAAGTCAGGCTTGTTAATCATTTCCAATTTTTTAACTAAATTTTTTACATTTAGCAATATATCGTCGTCGGTTTTTGCAACAAATTTTGTGTTAATCTTAATTCTTTAATTAAACATATTTAAACATATATTTGAATGACCCATATAACGTGGCTATTAAGTTGGCGTCATATTGATTAATATACAAAATGTCATTCTCCTTTTGCATTTCCCGCATAATATCCTCTTCGAATTTTGAATTATTAGATATTGAAAACAGAATTTTTATTGAACGGTCATAAAATGAAACCTTTCCCCAAGTTTTCCTTATAGCTTTGCGGTGATCATAGTTTTGTGGTTCTAAAATAAGTAAAATAATTAAACTCGAAGACACGACAATCGTCAATAAATACTTGTAACGATAATCCGAGTTTTCTTCAAAATTTGTGATCTTTTCAGTGGTTTGAATTGAATAATTTTTTTTAATTAAAAAAATAACCAAAGATATTCCAACAGAAACAAAGAACAATTGAATAGTTTTTTATAAACTAAAAATGCAACATCCACGCATTTCTTTATCATCAAATTTAAATTAATTCATATTTATTTCTAAATTTGAAATATTGAATTATTCTTAAAAAATAAATATCGAATTATTTGAAATATTGAATAATATTTATTTTTTATTTGTTAACCCCATTCGACAGAGGAAGATGGAAAAGACTAACTATAAATATTGTTTCTTTGAGTGTTGCACATGCGGGGCTATAATCATTATGGCTTTCGTGAAAGTGCTTTAATATAACCCCAGATTTACAATCTCGTGGCTTAGTGGTTAGGTGTCGGGCTTAAGTGGCTTAGGCTACGGGTTCGAATCTCGCTGCTGTTCACCTGGTGGAAGGTTCCACGCACCTACGATGCAGAAAGGGTTTGACGAGTGACGCCGTCATCAGTGAATACTCACTGCGGAACTGGATTGTCTAGAAAGGACACTCACACAAGAAAAAGAAAAAAAGAAGTGAAGATCATTCCTTGGTTCTACGATTAGTTAAAATTAACTGTTCTTTACTTAAAATAAAGTGTGTGTCCTGCCTATGCGGAGCTATAAATACTATGGCTCTCGTGAAAAGGCTTTATTATTATTATTACAATCTCGTATTTTATTAGGTAAAATTTATTTTATCATCATTTGACACTCAGCGTTGACCATCAGTGAACATCTCACTGCGGAACCGGGTCGTCTATATAGGACTTCAGCCAACAAAACTGAAAAAGAAATGAAGCGCATTCCTTGGTTCTCTTTCTACGATTAGTTAGCATAACTGTTTTTTACTTAATTTTTCGTAAACCTAGCACAAAAAGTCACAACTAACTTATCCAAGGAAATAATCCAAAGGAGAAAGTCTGCTTGTGTTGACCAAATCATCCTCCAATAGTACTTCTGCTTCCGAAGAGAAATAGGTCCGCCCTCTTCCATTTTCGTCGCATGTCCCACCGTTGCGGATATCACACTTTAGCGTAGATTTTTCATAATGAATATATTCACCAGTGCATTTGATTCGGCAGAATATAGTTCTAAAAAATTAATTTTTTTAACTTCAAACTAAGTGAGGACAGCAACAGTAAAATTTAAGAACAATCGTATTTATTTTAAATAAATAAACAAGTTTTCCAAAACCCGATGACATCACTCAAGATATGAAATACGACACAGAGAGCCTCTTAACTACAATCGCGAGCATACTAAATGACACTTTGACTAAACATTCCTAATTATCGCTGGGAAAAGGATTCTTAATTTTTACTCAAAAATTTAACAAGAAAGTCTGTCTACTTGAAAATTTACGCTCAGTCGTTTTACGGAAAACTTAGCATTGCTTGTCTTAAATTGAGTGCAAGAACAGTCAGATTCCCCTTCTCAATGCGAATTCGGAACCATTCAATCAGCAGGCCCAACTTGAACTCATGTCTGAGATTTTTTATGGATTGCCTTAAAACATATCTGGACGGTGGAAATATTTTTTATGTGAATGTGAATTATATTTGCTTCCAACTGCCTCAAGTACTCCCTGTTGAACATAGTAACTATGTCTCCAATTAATTACACAGTAAATACCATGGACTTTCCATTGCTGGATTATCCCTAATCCGCTTGCAAAAAATGCTTATTTCCCTCTTCTCTTCCACTTTTATTGTACACATACACTCTTGGTGAGTAATGCACATATATTATAACCTCAATATCTAGTTAGCCCTGAATATTGATATTGGTGTAGTCAATCAATAAAAAATAATATCCAGAATAAGTGGAAAAATTCATTATCGTACTTGTCTTAAGGTTGGAAGTCCAGTAGGTTTGCCGAATTCTTACCACCATATTTATGTAACGTGCTGTTTATCACGCATCTTAGAAAAACTGGCGCTATGGAAGATCCGCTTTGACTTGCCATTCCATCTCAGTTTTAAGTCGAAACGATTGTGTTTCAACACTTGGTCTTAAAATTCTTTGAGATAATGACACTAAATATTTTTAATTCTCACATTCTGATTAAGAGTAGGTGATTCGAAGAGTAGGTGGTTCACTTTATGTAGAGACACGTTGAAATACACCGAAAAGAACCATTTTCTCTATCCCATTTAGCCAGCCCGTGTCACTAGATGGTATTCCTCAATCTGGAACGTGAGGCGCTGCATGTTTTATTATTATTTAGCCTTAAGTTATTACGACAAAAAAATGCCGCGTGGTTCACCTGTATGGTGTTGTGCATCACATGATGTTGAAAAGAACTACACTTTCCCTATCCCTATCTATGAAGAAGGATGGTTTTCCAGGTACGCTCTAATTTTGTGTGGTGACGTCGAATCCAACCCAGGCCCTGAAATCAACCTGGTCCAGATCAATATCAACGGAATACGAAACAAGGTGCTGGAAGTCCGCACTTACTCAATAGTAATGAAGTTGACATTGCTCTAGTCCAAGAGACAAAACTACAACCAAACATACAAACCCCAACCTTTCCCGGATACTCCATTATCCGTAAAGACAGAAGGATTAAGCTTGGTGGAGGACTAATGACACTAATAAGAAATGGAATTCAATATGAAGATGTTTCAAACAAAATCAGAAAACTCTATCCAGAAGATGACCCTTTGGAACTAATTGGCATAAATGTTAGAATTCCTAGGAAAACTATAAATATTGTCAATGTATATATTCCCCCTACTACATCCTGTCCAAGTGGGTACTACCCTAACCTACAGATTTTCTCAAACCTCAAAAACGTAATACTATGCGGTGACATCAATGCCAAACATCAATTATGGTATGAAGGTCAGAAACCAGACAGTAGAGGAAACCTACTGGCCAGAAACTTGGGACAATTTTGTATATTGAATAACACCATAAACAATACAAGAACACCTACTCGAAAAGGAGACAAACCTACATCCCCTGACCTCTCCTTATGTTCCCCATCAATGTTTCCCCTCATCAACTGGACTGTAAAATATGAACTAAGAAGTGATCACAACCCTATTATGACGAAAATCAACACTGCAAATAAATTTATCAAACAGAATTCCACTTTTTTAAATTTTGAAAGCGCAGATTAATCCAATTTCTCTAATTACATCGACACCAATATGGAAGTATTTTACACATTGGGATTCTCATCAATTGACCACATGATCAAAACTTTCACGGACATTATACTCAAAGCAAAAAAACTATTTATTCCAATGGGATGCCATCAAACAAGGAATACCTATTATAATATGCACACAAAAACACTTATCAGAGAAAGAAATAAATTAAAGAAGCAAAAGGAATTATCAAATGACGATTTCCAAAAAATGAAATCCTTGAATATACAAATTGAACAAGTTACCCAGTCTAGAATCAAGAAGCGATGGACATCACTTATTGATTCTCTATCGCCAAATACATCCGAGACGCTGATATGGAGGAAAATTAAATATTTGAGACGTTGCAATGAAGGCTCTGAGAAAGTCCTCCACAGACAGGGATGTAGCAACATCGACCCAAATATTTTAATGAAGCACTATGTCGCGATCAGCCATAAAAATTTCTCGAGGGAACACAGAGTCTACAAGAAGAAGTTGTATCCATCATATGATTTGATTGTCTTTACTCCACAAGAAGTTCGAAACGCAATCATGGATGCCAAAAACTCCAGTTCCCGAGGTGCTGACAATGTCTCGATGATGGAACTGAAACACCTTGGTGAAAAAGCAACCAAATTCCTATCATACGTTTATATTATATCTGAACAATAATATGATACCTTCTATATGGAAGAAATCCATAATTCTGTCAATTCGGAAGCCAAACAAACCTCTTCTTATCGTCCAATTGCAATACTATATGCAATGTCCCGAATTTTAGAAAAATTAATCTTAACACGAATCAAAAATATTGTACCAAATCGAGTATTCCAGCATGGTTTTCGTGAAAATCATTCTACTACGACTCACTTGACAAAATTAACTCAATATATTTCTGATGGATTCTCTTATCCAAAACCACATAAAAGGACCATAATGGCTTCAATAGACTTGAAGAAAGCATTCGACTTCGTTTCCCGGACGCTGCTTATAGAGAAAATTTCTAACACTCTTATAAATCCAAACATTTAAAGATGGCTGTCGAACTTTTTAAGTGGAAGAAGAGGACAAGTGATGTCAGACAACAGAAAATCTGAATCCCGTTTATTGCCGAATGGTGTCCCTCAAGGTTCACCTCTTTCTCCCCTGCTCTTCAACCTGTACACCAATGACCTTCCCACAAACGACGATCCCGATACATTAATACTCTCATACGCAGATGATAAGTCATTTCTACAGTGGGCAATAAAAACCGGCTGTCCGCTTTCACTCTCTATATCTGACTATCTAGAAAATGCGGGAAATCTATGGAGAATGAGACCGTCCCCGTTTCTACCAATTCTGTTGGATCTTCGAGGACCCCGAACAAGAGCCAAAACCCGGAAAGCCGGGATCACTTAGTTAGTAGTTAACTTCTAACTTTTCTAATCCGGTGATCTTGGGGTAAAAAAAAAGAAAAAAAAGAAGTTATTACGACACATGATTTAGTTGCAATAAAGTTAAAAAAAGTTAAATTAAAAAGACTGAAAGTAAATAGAATTATTATTCTTAGTAGAAAACCAAATTTACTCAAAAATTTTGAAAGTCAATTTAACGAAATGAAGTCAATTTCAGATGGGTTTTTACGATGAATTTCAACAGGCCTTAAATATGTCAAAAAATCAGCAATCTTAATGTCAGCTGGCTCCATGTTATGCAGAGTTGATTTTACAACAAGAGTAGAACTCAATTTACCATGGCTCAGATAGTCAATCTTTATAAACAAGAACACAAAAACCAATTCCTGAAAGTTGGTCTTATTCGAAAAATTTGGACGGTTGAGGAATTTAAGCATATTGTAGATAAACTCGTCAATCAATGGAGTCCCCATAACAGAATTAATGGACATCTAACTTTCAACAAAAATTAAATCAAACAGAATAGGCATCTTCGTTGCAGCACTGGTTGCTATGGCAAGAACGTTTGGTGAATAAATCCTTTCAATCAAACCCTGAGCTCCGCAGGAATCATATATGAAAACTAGCCTTCCATATCTTCCCTTTACGTACATGTGTTCAACAATATTAGCCAATTCTCCACCTTCAAAACTTTCTGAATACGAAATCTCAAAAACTGATCATTTCCGTGTCCTAAACAAGATAAATAAATTTACCCGTCAAATAGATAAAGACGCTACTATTTTTGTTGGAGTTAAGTCTCTTATTGTAAGGCGTATTTTCTGGCATATGACCAATTAAAAGTCTCGTGAAAAGTTCCTTAGTCATCTGAAATATAATTAAAAAATACAGTTGATCCGTGATAATCTACATCTATATGTTCACTTGAGTACAGGTTGGGTTTGTTAAAATCGGAAAATATTTTACCAGTAAAGAGATTTCGTGGATTGCAAGCGACATCATCTCCCAATAACAGAAGAATTCGACTAAATTATAATAAAAACATTTTTAACTAATTTTTAATACAAATTTAATCAAATAAATTATTTACCTATCTGGGAAGCCAGATTTTCGTGCATGACGATAGATACTCAATACATCTGAGAAGTGTCTATAATTTCGGTAGTTGACTGATGATGTCGCGATCACTACCCATGGATCATTTAACTGTTCGTATTTCAAGTTCATCTTTTCATAATAATTAGCATAAAAAATCTATCATAATTTCTATAATTATGCTGTAATACCTTGATTAATATTAAGATTAAAATCATAAGCGTCGAATTGTAGCAACAAAAAACGTATTCAATAATCAACAAAATATTTTTGTTTAAAAATAAATTATTTTTATTTAAAAATTATTTAAAAAACAGATGATAACGTCTTTATCATTTTATTCTTTAAATATATAAATTCAGCTGATTCATGAAAGATTCTTTTTTAACAGAAATTCCTAATAACCTCAAACTCTAGTTGGTTTACTTCCTTAGCGGCCGGAGGGGACGTCAATGAATTGTCATTCGTCAACGGGACATCAGGATGAAAATCGAAACATGCCTCGAACAAAAAGTTGAACTAAAAAAATTACGAAAGAAATTCTACATGAGATCAGGTTCAGAGAGCGCCAATCATGGTCAGACTTTCTGAACTAAAGAGTGCTGGAAGTGGAGAGGCTACATCCATGGACGACTCTTTATTCGAGGATCTCCAGAAATAAAATACCGCTTGTTCTCAAGGACATTATCGACGAAGGCTGACTAAGGATTATACGAAGCCATCCAAGATCACCTCGCCATTTTTGCGGTTGGTTTACTGGAACCAAAAGCTTGAAGGAAACGATATTTAAAAGTTCGAGTTAATTCAAACTAATTGATTATTTACCAATTTATTGCCCTTCTTAAAAATAATTTCCTGAGACCTCCACTGTCTTCGAGGTATTTTTAAAGACAATAATTTAACGCAAAAGTTAATCGTTAACAACTACTGGCTGCACTCATAATTGAGAACGCATTTCCCCTGATGAGTGATCCAATTCTGTTTAGCAGGACCAGTGACTTGTTTCCTATGATTCCTGACGTTTCCACGGCGACTGGTTCAAAAATATGCATATCCACCAAGACATGCATATTTCTTCAACCTTAGGGTCTCAACCTTCTCCGAAGCAGAGCCTGGGTTAGTTGCTGTCATAACAAGGTTGGAAGGAGAGAGGCTATCCACATAAGCGGCGTCCCAGGCAAAGGTATCTACCGCTTTCCCATGAGAAGAGAGTAGTTCTGTCAGGTCTTCGGTTGGCTGGGGCAAGTCCAAGCGGCTCCAATTGGGCAGAAAATTGACCAACTTCAAGTCCCCAAGCAATAACTCCATTGATTGCGGCGTGTCTTGGACTTCTTCCAGCACTCCTCAGGCAAGAAAGAGCGTGAAGACCTTTCGCGTGAACCATTCCTCCAGGTATTTAAGTTAGCGTTCAGCAATTGCGGCTGAATAAGAGGAAAGATGTTAAAAGTACGCTTTATCTTGGTGAAACTGAAGATCGACATTGCTCTAATTTAAGTGATAAAATTTCCTGCATATGGGCCTCCTTTGTTTCCTGGATACAAATCTATACAGACAGTACGAAAAGATTTTAAATTTTTTGACATCGACGTTTACACTAGTGGCACATGCAATCGAGCAAAAGCAGATTCGATTCGTAATGAGCCGTTATCCTATCCAGTATTGCTTCCAGTAATGTACAGAGAAGAGTTCTAAGCCATGTATCCCTTGCAAGCAGCCCATGTAGGTAGTGTAGGATCTGGGATGCGAAACTACTAGTAGCGTTGATCGAAGAGTGGAGAAAGCCAATCGGTGAGCGGATATCAATTTCTTTAAAATAAAGCGGTAGTTTGCAGTGGGTTAACCAATGTCGTAAAAAAATGGTCGATAATTTTTCAATATACGATTTCATCGTTGCTTCGGTGTTCTTCATGAAGCCATCCGTAACGAAAATTGAAATGTGACGTGAGGTGAAAACTAAGCAAAAAAAAGATCCAGTATGTGCGCCGAGAAAGATATGATTGTGAGAGGAAAAAACTGTATGGATTTATTCTTCGTCTGTAGGAGAGTTGAGATTTTTATGTGAGTCGAGGGAAATCAAGAAAAATGACGTCTTCAGCATTGTTGACAAATATTCGAGGAGAAACTAGATAATCAATTCTCTTACACCAATCTACCTAGAAAGTCAAGCACAAAACGTCCACCAGCAGTCATGTGAAAAAAGTGGTGTAAATGACTGAAGCTATATAAGAACCCAAAAAAGTCCAATGCGCAGATGCCTAAGATCTCAGATATTGTTGATAGCACTTTCCAATCGTCTCCAATAGTGGCATTGTCTGGATACCAGATGTTAAGTAGCGGAGTCAATCCTCAGAGTCAATCTTAGTGGATCTCTTCGTTGCATATAATCTTGAACTTGATTGTTTGCTAGCCGAAGATCACTGCGCACAGTTGCCTATACTTGAGGTTTAAAATTCTGCTGATTTTTTGGATTCTGAAAGGCAAAGTTCGATTATGGAATCCCAACGAAAGCTATTGAATGTGTTGCAGATGTTCAGCTTCACCCGTATTGTGATTAGAAATTTGCAAGCTAATTGAATAGTGTACTTGCATTCTCGTGGAATCCCATCCCTCGGCTTAGTTAAGTTAAACTCAGTCGTTAAACGTCTAAATACTTTCCAAAAGCAATCGGAGGATTCCCACCATATAGTTTTCTTAAAGCAAACAATTTGGATGCAAACAATAGTTCACAGAAGTTAAAAATTTCAGCCTTACTAATGTGCTCAGTGAAAACCTTTATTTATTTATTAGAACCTTTATAAATTGTTTAGGATGTTCCCCGCATCGGTAGCAGCAACTGAATTACGACCCCTTATATTTGTCATTGATCCCCCTGATAAAACATGAAACACTTTATTAAAGGAAACACTGGTATTAAGTTTGTGAGAAGTAAAACGGCAGAAACATCAATAATTTGCGCTATGCTGACGATACAACCTTACTGGCTGAAACAGAGGATGGCCTCAGGGAGTTGATTCTAAGATTCAGAGAAGAGAGCGCCGTCTTTGGTTTATTGCTAAATATCAAGAAGACCAAAATTATGACTACTGCTAATAATGGAATAATAGAACTAAAAATTGGGAATGAGAAAATAGAGAGTTGTAATAATGTTATTTTTCTGGGATGTATAATTAATCGGAATGGTGACGGAGGCCTGGAAATCAAGAGGCGAATTGCCATGGGACAAGACACCTTCCAGAGAATGAATAGAATTTGGAAAAACAAAGATATTTCCATAAGGACCAAATGCAGATTAGTTAATGCAATCGTGTTCCCGGTTTTTTTATACGGCGCAGAATTTTGGACATTGAAAAAGGCGGATAGGCGAAGAATTAATGCTTTTGAGCTGTGGTGCTGGAGGAAGTTACTAAGAATCCCTTGGACCTCCAAAGTAACAACCATCAATGTACTCAAACGGGTAGAGACTGACATTTCGCTAGAGGGAAGAATCGTAAAACACAGATTGGCGTTCTTTGGGCATGTTGTCCGCTTTGATTCACTGGAAAGAACTATTACTGGGAAGAGAAGACCTGGCCGACCAAGGACTCGGTGGCTATCCATGGTGGAGGACGTCACGGGAATGCCTATATCAAGGCTACTCCAAATTGCAAAGGATCGGGGAGAGTGGAGGAAACTCGTTCATGAGATCTCCAAGGGTCGGACACGACTAAATTGGACAACATAACATAACATAACATAAAACGAACGGTAGGGATCGTTCTGGTGGTCAACTTCCAAAGATATAAGGCGTGGTCAGTCTTGCTGATTTTAGGATTTGAAGTGGGATAACACTTTTTGACATGATTTAAGATGAAAGAGGCATTTATTAACACCTGATAGGTCGAAGGAAAGAAGGCTCGTTTTTCGTCAAAAGTTCTTGAGGTATGACGGGCATCTCCAGTTACATACGGATTTGACTTTTTTTCAAGTCAGCTTATACCAATCAAAGTATCCGAAATTTAAGCAATATTTCGCAAAGAAGCACTGTCAGTGAAAAAAGTGAAGTAGCTCGAGGTTGATCGACAGAGGAGCCTGGATGGGAATTGGAGGGTAGCGAGGAAATGTCTTTTGAATCTTCTTTAACTGTTATATCGGTTCTTCCATTCTGACGTCTTGTTTCTCCGTTTAAAAAAACCACAACTACACGTCTTTTTGGACCTAAGAATTATGCTATGGCCGACTTGTCTACTTTAGTTATCTTGAACAGTGGAAATGTAACTTCGAAACACTCCATATGATTAGTAAACCAAATCTCATGAATGACTCCAGGGAATTTGAACAACCGACTCAAGGGAATTTGAACAACCAATTTCGTTTGACATTACTTTTTGTTTCACACCATGTCTCCAATAACGACCTAATTTATCACTTAAAACTCAAAAAGTGGCCACAATCTTATTCTTTTGATGATCAAAAAAGAAACTTGATCGTGAGGAAAACTTCATATCACTATAAATGCAAACGTGCCGATTATAGACTTAATCATACATTTACTAACAATCGCCCGCAAATTTTTTACCTGGACGGGTGAACCTTGCTTGACAGAGCGGTTGCCTATATCAATCGCACTATTTTGGAAGCAAAGTCGACTTCCGTGTTGAAACATTACTCTAACCCCGTCGGTGGTCATGGCAAAATCTCTTTGACTAAAGAAATCATCTAAAGGACTTACCGACCTAACAAGGAAAAAAATCAGGATCCGTGATTTGAATAACGGAATAAAAGTCAAAGAACTTAAAGCCCAAAAGGTAAAATGGATTCGAGTACTCTCAGGTTTGAACCAGAATTGATCTACCCCAGAAGTTTTAAAGGCTATTTGCCACGTTTCAAGACAATAAAATTCCTGATTGTGATTATCTCACGAAAGAATTCTATTAAGATCACGGTCCCACTAAAAATAGCATACAAAATAACGGAACAGTGGATTTCAAGATAGAAGTTATCTCAACCTACACTTCTAGAGTTCTTAATTCAGATGGACAACTGGGCCCCTTCGATCTTGATTGGACAGTTCTCTGTTTAATATGGGCATGAAGAGCTCGAGGGAGGAACACTGAGAACACTACTGGGTATGGTCGAGATCACTTAATTGGTTCTGGTTTAACATTGGTCTTGGTATATTATTTTTTTACGTTTGTAAACTTTAAGAGAATCATTCTCTATAACTTTATTGCAAACCATTTATAGAGATGCATATTTGGCATAAAAGGAAAAGGGAGAAAAAAACTCCCAGGAACTGGAAAATTGCATCCGCAGATGGTCGGAAATCAGTAAGACATAATTTCCAAAGTAGGTGATCAACTAGAGTGTGCAAGGCACAGCCAGTATTTTGACGAACATATTTCATCAAATTTTTATACTTCAAAATAAATTATATATCTTTACCATATTCATTTTTTTGAGTTTTATATTTTATTGATTATCAAGTTACCGATAAATAGAAAAATATAATAAGAACATTCGAGAATTAATAACTAATATTCTCTTATTCCTCTTCAAAATAGACGGTCCTTATCAAAGTTACTTCAATTTTGGCAAAACGTCAGTTCATCTGATGCCTTTTATTTTCGCGTATCTGCTGTTACCAGATTCCATTGAAAAGAAAACTAAATGTTATATCCATTTGAAGAGATATATATTTGGTATTTTTGATTCGAATTAGTATTTATTTTTGACGACTTAAATACTCGATAAGTAAAATTACTGATTTGAGTTTTGTAAATTTTGTGATTTTCCAAGATAACTTAAAACGTTTTAAAATAATCGTGATGTTAATTAAAAAAGGTAGACATTATCAAAGCATCTTAATGATTGTATTTTTTTTAATTTTAAATGAATCAAAAAAAATAAACGAGTGCCAAACTCTGAAACTATTTATACGATTATACATTCTAGACTTGTATGGCCACTGTTTGAGTAAAATTTCCACCGAAAAGAGGCGAGATTGACCATTATACGTTGAAGATTTGACTCTGAGGAAACAAATGGAGAAAAAGCAAAGACATCATTTGTCTTGATTTTCAAGTCAATTCAATGATAATAGCACAGAAACTGAACTACGTTCTTCGGGGGCACCCTGCTACTTGAAAATGCAACAGCTCGATTGCTATTCGATTCCTCATCCGGAGTACTATTGAACGTATCACAAATGTGAAATTTGACGACCAAGGGTGGGACCAAGCGACCCTACCCGTTAGCCTGGGCGGACTGGGAATCCCTTCAACGAAAGATCTGGCTTGCCCTGCTTTATCTATCCTCTTTGGGCTCCAGCCGACTGCTGGTCAGGATGATTTTTCAACTCCAAACAGAATCATCTGAAATAACAGAGATGGAGCATTTGAAGGGATGATGCCTGAGCAGAAAGATCGTTACAGGACCATCTGCGAGGATAATATGAGAGGCTTCTGAACTAATCAAACCAACACAGACGTGCATGTCTAGTCACTGGAAGATGCGAATCGAGTGGCGCATGGATCAATGCACTCCCAGTTGGCAGTTCGGGACCCATCTTGACGACGATACTG
Organism: Dicyema japonicum; assembly: GCA_011109175.1. Taxonomy (NCBI): domain Eukaryota; kingdom Metazoa; phylum Dicyemida; class Rhombozoa; family Dicyemidae; genus Dicyema; species Dicyema japonicum. Next base: position 230,495 of record RDEW01000062.1, read on the forward strand.
TCCGCATCGGCATCTCCACCAGACTTGGACTGGAGATTTGCCGGACCCACAAATGCCGATGTGGCGCAACCGTCGATTGTTATGGACTCCATGCCCTCTCTTGTCGAAGGAGTCCAGGACGATTCCCAAGACACAAGGCGATCAACGGAATTGTCAAGCGAGCCTGGAGTCTGCGGGATACCCAAGCCATACTAGAACCTGTTGGTCTGGACAGAGGAGACGGAAAAACGTCCCGACGGGATCACAATTTTCCCCATTCGAAGAGGGGAAACCTTTGGTCTGGGACGCTACTTGTGTCGACACGCTTTGCCCGTCCAACATTGTCGCTGAGCGCGGTAGACACACTGTATTCCGCGGAAAAAAACGATGATGGCAAAGGAGAAGAAGTACGAAGCGCTACGCGACCGATTCGCGTTTTATCCGATAGTGGTCGAGAGGAATAAGTGGAAAATCGCTTCGCTTCCTAAAGAAACTTGGACGCTTAGCTACACTAAAAAGCCACGACCGCACGTGAGACCCGGTGGCTACTCCAGTTGATCTCTGTTGCAATCGTGAGAGGCAACGCAACGTCGATAATGTCGGCGGGGTCCACTTTGGATGGATGGCAGTTTTAAATATGCTTTACTGGGGATAAATTAACTGATTCAATGAAAATGAAATCAAAAAAGTAAAATTCTTGAAATGCAAGTGATAGAAAACCAAAGAAACCCCAAAATTAAAAAAATCAATTTATCAAAATGAAATCATTTTTTGGTGGATTTTTACGATAAATTTCAACAGGTCTTAAATATGTCAGAAAATCAGCAATCATAATGTCAACTGGCTCCAAGTTATGTAGAGTCGATTTAATGACAAAAGTAGATTTCAATTTATTCCTAATATAGTCAATCTCCTATAAAACAAAAATAACAAACTAATTCTTGAAAATTTGTTTTATTTGAAAAATCTGGATGATTGATGAAAACAAGCATAAAATGAACGAACTCATCAATCAATGGAGTCCCCATAATAGTATTTGAATACATCTAATTTTCAACAAAAATTAAAGCAAACAGAATAGGAATCTTTGTTTGCCTCACTGGTTGCCATGGCAAGCACATTTGGTGAATAAATCCTTTCAATCAAAGCCTGAGCTCCACAAGAATCATATATGAAAACTAGCTTTCCATATCTTCCTTTTACATACATTTGTTCAATATATTGGCCAATTCTGAACCTTCAAAGGTTTCTGAATAACGAAATCTCAAATAGTTGTTATTTCCATGCCCTAAACTATTTAATAAAAAATTTACCGGTTAAATAGATAAAAACGTTACTATTTTTGTTGGAATTAAGTCTCTTATTGTAAGGTGTATTTTCTGGCATATGTCCAATTAGAAGTCTCGTGAAAAGTTCCTTAGTCATCTGAAAATATAATTAAAAAATACCGCTGATCCTTGAAAATCCACTTCTATATCTTCACTTGAGAATAAGTCGGGTTTTTTTAAATCGGAAAATACTCTACCGGTAAAGCGATTTCGTGGATTGCAAGCAACATCATCTCCCAATAACAGAAGTATTCGACTAAATATGATAAACATAATTTTAACTAATTCTCATTAATTTAATCAAATAAATTATTTACCTATCTGGGAAGCCTGATTTTCGTGCATGACGATAGATGCTCAATACATCTGAAGAGTGCCTATAATTTCGGTAGTTGACTGATGGTGTCACAATCACTATCCATTGATCATTAAACTGATCGTTTTTTAAGTTTATCTTCTCATAATAGTCAGCATAACAAATCTATCATAATTTCTATAAATTATGCTGTAATACCCTGATTAATAAGACCATTGAAATCTCATAAGTTTTGAATTATAAAATCAACAAAAAAATTGAATAATTAGCAAAAAATATTTTTGTTTAAAAATAAATTGTTTATATTTAATAATTATTGTTAAAACAATGCATTTATCAACTTAATTCTTTAAAGTATTTGAGCAGTTTTATCTTATTCCGTTACTATCTAGTTTATCTGTTCTACCTTGATACGTATCCAACCGGCATCCATCCGTCATCATCTGATTAAAGTTAAAATCAGAATACTTTAATATTTCATATCACTGTTTAACCTATTTTCCTTAAAAGTGTGCCGAATGCTCCTTACACTTTTGACACTGCATATTCCTTAGTTTTTATTCAATTTCATATAAATAGCAATTAATATAATTTAGGGCGCTTAAATACCCAGGCTATTTTCTCTGACAATAGCAATCGAGATAAAGTATCGAAGCCATCTAGTCAAGCATTGATCCCCATTGACCTTTTGGATCATTGAGGCGATCCTATGGACTAGGTCGTTAAAATTGCGCGCGAGTGATATTATTGTGAAAACTGATGCAAAAACAATATTCTTTTTGTACCCATTCATCCAAGTCGTCCAGTTTTCTTGTACACAGCCTGTTACTTGGTCATTTTTGAGTCATTCATTTTACATTTACTTGTTTATAAATAATTTTTCAGAACAACTATAGCAATCGGAGTGATTCTTTTGTAATTTCTTGTCTACCTCAATATTTTCGGTTTTTGGTTGTGTGATGTAAGCTTCTGTGTATGTAAGCCTAGGTTACAATTTACAAGAGCAGAACATGAGGAAAGGGTTTCCCTCGATATCTAATAATTTTCTCGATAATTGTGGATTTTTAAAACGAATACAAGTGCATAACGCGAATCACAAAATGAGAATAAAATCAAAAATAATAAATATCATACTAATCTATATAATAAATTTTTATTTCTATCAGGATTGTCGGGATCACCTAATTAATTTCAAGAGATTAACTATTGGTGTTTTTGGGTTAATAATAATAGTTCTATCGTCATCGAGTGTTCGCATGTGTCTGTTCGTAGTACTGATTCTTAGAACAAAGCTATTCTTTAACGTGTTATCTATAATAAGGTAAAATGATCTTTTTGATATCAAAATAAGCTAGGGAACAGGAAAGACAGGCTTTAGAGTTAGAGGAAGTCGAAAATTCACTTTCACAAAATAAAATATAAATGACATTTGGGTAACAAATCATTGTTTTCGACTGCTCTTCAGCTTAGAAGAGGTCGAAAATCCACCTTCAGATATACATTACATTTTGGGTTGAGAACTAATCCTTGAGGGAGAACCAATGAATGTTCTTCACTTCTTTTTTCTTTTTGCTGCGTGTGAGTCCAGTTCCGCGGTGAAATGTCCACTGATGACAGCGTCACTCATCAAACCAAGGCATCGAAGATGCTTGGAATCTTCAGCCGGTATGAACAGCAGCGAACCAGGAGCCATCATGCCTTATTCTTGGACATATTGACGCTGCAATTGTAAAAATAGATGATCTCAATAATGTGTGAAGATGACCTTGAACTAAATTTAATTAAATTAACGTCAGAAATAAATTAACTAATGTATGTTATTCTCCCTATCACATTCTTCTCTCTTATGGCCCAACCCGACCAATACACAATTCATCTGAATAACATCTAAAGTCTCCGTTGTCCCAATTTGTCCATTTTGTTCTTCCAAGGTGGCATATTTGGCTCGTTAGTCCTTCTCTAATGGTAACGTCTATTAATCCTCTTCAAAAGTAAGTCCATATTTCTGTTTTACTCGCATGCTCTCCAAGGTCTTCTTGATCACTTGCGATTGGAGTACGCTCTTATAGGACTCTCCACATTAAGCGAAGCATGGTGATGTTGTTGCTTACATCCCAGGTAAGCACTATTGGCACAATATTAACCTTAGCATTATGTATTAGTCCCAATTCGCTTGCAAGCAGGTCATATTTGTGCAATTTTTTCACTCCGACTTCCTTTAGTGCCTGCTGGGAAGTGATGCCAATCTCAATAAGTGTAATCATGTTCTTCATTTTATCGAGAACAAATATATCAGGCTTCTTATGCTCAATTTTTGTCTCGGTATAATTGTGGTGTCCACACGAATTTCAACATTGTTATTAGCGACTGTTGATTACACAGAGTGTGTTTTGAGCTTCTTCGAGTGTTTTATCCAATATAATCGACATAGATGCAGATGAATACATCTCACTACTTCGTTGTGTCGGCGAAGATAGTCACTGTACAGCATTTGACCATACCTTGTAGCCAAATGATCAACACTTTATAGCAATGCTACAGTGACCACAATTAGAGCCAATATTATCGAAAAATAAATTACGATCTTGAGTGAGGCACAATATTCCTTCGGATTTGGGTGAATTGTTTCCATACAAAAGCCAACGGAAAGATTCTGTCGTATCAACATTGTTATCATCAAGACAGTTGAAAAATATTCCATGCAATGGTTTTGCACGTATTTGTTCCAATAAACATTTTTTCTGTAGTTCTTTCAATGTGTCCATTTTGAGAATATCAGATTCTTGAATTTTATATTTTCGGTTGACGAATTCTATGATTGTGGCCATATGAGTTTTCTTTGATTTGAGCCCGTAGAATTCCTGCCTTCCTCAGACAATAGCATGATTTCTTTTTAACATCCCGTAGGAATTGGAGCAGCATGCGTTCACTTATGTGTGTAATGGAGACTAGACCTCTTCCGAGCTTATCTCTTGGTAAGTAAAGTCGTTCTTTGTTTCCGGGTTTAAAGTGGATCCTATGATTTACAAGGATTTTGCGTATATCCTTGTCAATGAGTTCAAATTCAGTCGGTTCGATATCAATTAATTCGATGTAGTAGTTGTAGAGAGATAAAGCATGCTCATTCATGGCCTTGAACAGGTTCCCAGAATTTAATTTTGTAACTGCCAAGTTGTCAATTCTATTCTTAACTCCATCAAAAATCGTCTTTAAAACTTTGTTTTTCAAGACGATGCTATTTCTGTCCTCCAACACACCAAGGTATCTATATCCCTCCATTCCATACAGCAGTTTGGCTTGGGAGTTCAACCCAGAAACATTAGTAGCCGATTCTTCTGCATTTGGTTCAAGTCCATCAGCTTCGAAGAACATACTAACTTCATTCATCATAAACAACATCGTGTGGAAAATATTTTCAAGTCGTCCATGAACAGTAAATGATTTGTGGCGTTCGCAAGAGATTTTCGATCAGGGCAATCTATGGTCACCTTTGGGTATTTTGCATTCAAAATCCTGCTGAGAGGATCCAACAGAAGTACAAAGATTTGTGGTGACAACGAATCGCCTTGCAAGATCCCTCGCTTCAATTCAACTTTTCCAATTTCTTTTTTTTATTAAAGTTGAGTCTGATTTTTTATTTAGTAACCAAATTCTTAATGAAACTCACGATCCAGTAAGGGAGTCCAGAGTTGTCAAGACTTTGTATGAAAAGTCATGATTTCCGGAATCGAATGGTTTCTTGAACTTCTTATTTCCTTTCTGTTCGACAAACACCGAGATTTGCTTGAGCTGTTTATTCAACTTCAGAAGTCTTCCTTGCATGCGTTTAACCCACTGGCTCTTCTTTCTCTAGATTGAAAGAGAGCATCATATGTTACTTCTTTTTTCTTTTTGTTCGGTGTGGGTCCTTATTTACACAATCCGGTACCGCAGTGAGATGTTCACTGATGGAGGTGTCACTCGTCAAACCAAAGCTTTGTATACCCGTGGAACCTTCAGCCAGAATGTGCCACAGCGAGGGGACTATCATGCCTTTTGCCCTGCATTCATTACACTTCACCAAAAAGTTCATATATGTCGAAAAATAAAATATCAGTTTCAAATGAAACAGTTAAGTTAAATTCATTAAAGTTAGCGTTATCTTACATTTATTATTCCAATATAACGCAAATGGTATCAAAATGGAAAATAAAAAAAGTATCGAAATTTTTGAAAATCATGAATCCTGGAGTGGGAGATTGGATTTTTTAGTATCAATTATGGGTCTTTCAATTGGATATGGAAATATCTGGAGGTTTCCTTATTTGTGTTATAAAAATGGAAGAGGTTAATTTCGTCTTTAAATATTTTTAGGTACTTTTTTAATTCCTTTTTTTATAACTGCCCTTATCTATGGCATTTCTTTGCTTTACATAGAAAGTTTGGTTGGTCAGTTGAAAAGAAAGTCTGCCTTCAAGGCTTGGAATTTCAATCCGCTTTTTGAAGGCAAATTCTAGTTTAATATTTTAGGCATTGGCTTGTCATGTGTTCGAGCAACAACGTGGTGTGTCTGGTGAAGTGATAACTAATTATTGAATAAGTGATTTTCAAGTGCGATTCCAGTTTTCGACGACTGAATAAGTAGAGAAGACATTCCCTGTAACACTTGTTCTCGGAGTAACAAGCGAAAGCTTCGGATCAGATGTTTTGATTGTTCCTTGTTCTTTTATTGGGGTGTGTCAAGCATTCAAAAAAGTCTTTAAAACCTTTATATTCTTGGGTTTTCTCGTACTGTCTGAGACACAAACAATGTGATTCCTTTCCTGGATTTACTAAGTCCCTCGTTACGTCTTAAAAATTCTATTTCTTCCGGCAGGTTACGAGTACAGAAGCATATTGAAGATTCCCAGGTCCGTGAAGGTGGTAGCGGTCGAAATACTGGCCCGTTCCATTTACGGTTACTATCTCGTCTTTGGAGACCAAGGACTGGAATTTCCTTAATTGCATTTGGATTAGAATCTAATTGTGAAGGATTTTTTATCGCTACAAGTCTTAGGAAATCAATTCATTCGTTTTAGGATGGGAACCTTCTATAAACCATTTTTTCCCTCTCGAAAGTCCCTTATCATGGAAACAAAATTTTTTTCGGAATGCGGTTGCGCCAATCTGATAGACGGAGACGTCCGGGCAGCAGTTATGTCGTTGTTTTTAATCGAGATTGTCCTTCCGGTCACCCTGAAGTCATTTTCAATTTGTAGATTAAGCAACCTCCTTCTCCGTCAGATCTGAAGCAAGTTTCGATTCTCCTTCCCCGCTTTATTTATCGAATCAAATGCAATGTTTCTCAGCGTGAATTACGCCGTGGGTCTATCAGAGATCTTTTTTAACTATCTCAATTTGTTTCAGAAGGATTAAACGCGACAAAACCACATTTAAGGACTGTTCTTGTTTCTTGACACTACCAAAGTATTTGCTTGATCTCAAAAAAGCCTCTAGTGAAAAAGTTATTTGAAACGGATATCCACCCTAACCTGAAAAGATGGTTTTCAAACTTTCTGAGCGGAAGGCGTGTACAGGTAATTTGCAAAAACTTGAAATCGAGGAGGCGCTTTCTCTCAAATGGGGTGCCCCAAGGATCACTACTATAACCACCTCCGTTCAATTTATATATACACATGCCACAATCCACAGACGAAAACTATCTCTCCTTTTATATACGAACGAAGTCGTCATTGCTGTAAGGGACAAGGACTACGAATTCGCCGCTCAAATGGTTCAGGGAATTCTCAATTTCCTGACACAATGGTTGGAAGGACTACGTCTGGAAGTATCACCTACAAAATGCCTAAAAGGCAAGGATGCCTAAAACCACGATTAACAACGTGGCAATCGCTTTTACGGACACTAAAACCATCATGAGAGTGGTGTTTGAACAAATACTTACATTCGCGGAACATTTAAGGAGACTGTGCTACTTACGAGAATGAGAATCGCTAGGCCCCTTTCCGCTTTCTAAAGGGAATTTTTACAACCAGCATTGACCTACACACACAAGTGAACCGTAGTCAATGGCCATTTCCATCTAATCTCTCCTGAAACTTTCCGCAATTCAGGAAGCTGATTAAATAATCATTGGCAGCAACTTTGTGTCCGCATTCTGGAAAAAGTTTTAATTTGACGACTACGGAAGTTGGTTAGGGCAGCTACTCTATCTAACAGCCTTCTCTACTAGGCTATGAAAAATACCTCAAAACCCATAACTACATATCCTTTCTGGAGAGCCATCCAGGATTCTCGTCCAAGTCAGGTAGGTACTACCATATGTCGGTCTGGGGTCGCTTAGTTAACTAGGAACTTTATATCTTTCCTTTAATCCAGTAATCTTGGGGTAATAGTATATAATCGCCCACCAAAAGTTCATATGTTTTGCTCGAAAACGCCCACTTGAAATTGAATATCGCCCAATTTGGAAAACAATGATATAGACTAATGAGGAGTATGCATTTAACCCTATTATATACGCAGCTTATCCACTTAGAAGGGAAATTACCCACAATCCACTTGACCACTTTCGCTTTTCCATATTCGGACTAATCCTCATGTTTTCATCAACTGAGTTATGGTCCACCAGACATTTAGATCCAAATAAAATTTCCACTTTTAAAGTTTTGGAGAAAAACGCGGTCATTAGGTGATCTCGTCCACTCAGAATAGAATGCAAATTTTTGTTCGCTGTTCTTTGAGAGATTCCATGGACTCTGTGCGCTCACGTGAGAAAACGAGGGCTCGAAGTGGGTTGAGTCTTTCAAGGTGGTGGAAAAGTTTAGGTATCTGTGAGGTTAAAATTATTCGATTTTTTGAGGTTGGCTTTGCTATATTAGTTTCCGTGACTGATTAGTAGATCAACGTCTAATTAAGGTATATCCCGTCCCCATCGTAGGAGTAGACATGTCCTCTCCAAACATCACCTCCATGTATATCCGCAGTTACTGAAGGCTCTCCAGTGGAGAGAGGAAAGAGTAATCATTTGGATGTCGGTCAGGAACTGTATGTCTACTAAGACAGCCACAGAAGAGTAGGAAATCCTTCATCAGGCAGGTAGCGGTGTGAGAATCGAACCTAAAACTAATCACGACACAAGTGACACGGCTAACCACTGTGTTAGCTGGCTTTCAAGCAGCATTCTTAATAGGTCTACCTCTTAAATAAGAAAGAAATATTGATTAATTTGATTAAATTTATTCAGAATAATAAAATTTCCTTATTTAACATAATTTAATTGGCTAATCTTAGTTACCCAGATTTTTATCAAATTAAAAGATACATAATTCTAGGCATTAGAAAACCCAAAATAGTATTTCAATACCTAACACTCAATGCTATAGTAAAATATTAAAGTTAAGAATATAATCCTCTTAAAAATCCAATAATCCGTAATAACTAATAAAGTGTGACTAATGTTTTGTATTCTTCAACAGATAAGAATATTGCAGTTCACCAGGGCCAAATAATTCGCAATATCTCGCCTTAAATTTATTTGTTATGGATAAAAAGGAAGTTGCCAGGACCATTGAAGTCTTCATATTCTGATTGTCTGCGATATACTTGATCCAGGTTAAAGGTTGACACGTGAGAGCTAAACAATTTTTGTTAAGTTCCATGAGATCCTCTGTTAGTTTTTGAAATACCCCAGCTAAAAACTTTTGAGATAAATGGAAACCTTCATCGAGACCAGTAGGAGAACACAACTTATATATGGAAAGAGCAGAATTGTTGTCATTAAAGGCAAGAATCACATAGTCATAGCTTCGTCTAGTTTTAATTTTCTGGAAGATATCAGAAAATTCATCAGGCAAAGCAACTTCAACTGAAAGAACCTAGAATTACAAAATTAAGAACTTACCATCTATAGATATATCGATTGAATAATTTTATTACTAAAATATTTATTTAATATTTTTTTAATTTAATAACTAAATTATAAAAAAATTAAAAAAATACCAAAAATGATTTTACAAAAATTTTGTGCGGTTGTTCGAATTTAATTTCTTTTTTAAAGTAAAATTTCACCAAGGCAGTCAGAGAATAAATTATTCCAGTTAGTCAAATTGTTAGTTGTTAGGATGGTTGTGGTAGGTGATATGCCTCTATTGCACAAAATATCTTTATTCTTAATATGGATATGACTCCTCGTCTTATTTCTCTTTTATTATGGAGTCAGAAAGGCCAAACTCGAAAATAGAACGACCTTCCCGATAATGCCAATTTGTTCCCCTTGCTATGGAGATTTCCGGATCCTACTCCCCCTTTACACTAGAGTTTTTCGGACGTCTTGGAAACAGGATCACCTCATGCACTGGAGATCTCCGCGAACGCCGCTGGCTGTTTGAGCGAATTTCGCTCGCAATTCTGAAAGGGAACAGCCACTCAGTGAGGGAGGCAGCTAACTAATGTTTTGTCCTTATCATTTTTAATAAAAAATTATCAGGAAGTATTAAATACGTCAAGTTTTGGAATGAGGAAACGTCGTACACATTATGCTCTGGTGAATCTCATTTATAATAAAATTTGGAAGAATAGTTCTACCTGATGCGGAACAAAGGAATAGATTTTCGAGGAGGAACTAGATTATTGATTCTATAACGTTCTTAATAATGATAATCAGATTTGAACTAAGAAAAACTTTGATAAGTTGAACTTCTAATTCAATTACTGGAAATGGCAATTCACAGGCGCCGTAAAAATATCTACGTTTGCAAAAATCTCTGAGTTGCGTCGCAATCAAATTTTCGATTTCGCCGACGACTCATTTATCCATTTTTCTAATTTATCCCAAGGTTTTGATGGCGATTGGGACGAAACAAAAACAATCTCCAAGGGATGAGTATTTTTTCAGTTTCATCCGTTCAGCAGACTCGGCATTTGCTGAGACCGAAACTGACAGTGAAAATATGAAGCGATGACTGAAGCAACATAGAATGAGTTGTCAATAAAAAACGTGAAGCAGTGAATGAGGCATCTACCATTCTAAAAGAATGGAAAAATGAAATTTTCAAAATAATTGAATGAAATTGAAAACTTCTATGAGAAAGAATTTTATTTCTAATAAAATTGTTCTTAAAATGATTAGAGTTGTTCAAACCTTCTGTCTTCCGATGTTTCCCGAACCAGTCACCCCTTCATGCTCATTAGAAGGAAGACAAGAAGAAAATTTGCGTTTAAAATCAACTGATTTCTCAGAGATCTGTAACTTAAATTACTTTATTTTCCATTATTCAAATTATCGATCAATATTGATTTTGAATAAAAATAGAACAGTTAACGAGTCAAGAGTGGATGCTTTTAGAATTGAAAAGCAATTAGTTAGTTAAGAGTAGCCACTCAAAATTGAAAAAGGCATTTCTCCTTACGATTTGTAAGGAAATGGGTTCAATGTGGCACTCCTCTTCCACTTATCTCTTTTTCTTAAGCGACCCGATACAATTCAGCAGCATTAGCAACCTGCTTTTCAATGACCCCAGAGGTTCTACAGCGAAAGATTTAAACATGAACTGTTCATTTGAAATGCTTATTTTTTTAATGGTCTTGGTATTTTTTGTGGTTGTTCCTGTTTGAGTTGCCGTCAATAGAATGTTGAAAGAGGAAAAGCTATCAAAACTTGTGGCATTCCAACCGACTGCAATATTCGAATAAAATCCTTTTGAAATAATTAAATTGCAAAACAAATACTTCCTTGGGTTAAATTTCCTTTTTTCATTTCCCACCTAATTTTCGAAATTTCTGAATAAAAACCATAAATGTATTTTAGTGAAAAATGATTAATTTCGATTTCCGTACAACCGGATTTACCTATACAAGTGAGTTGTGGGCAATGGCCATTTCCCGTTCAATATAGAGAGCTACTTAAAGAGTCATTAGCTACAATTTTGTGTCCGCATTCTGACAAAAGTTTTGATTTGACGACAACGTGAGTTAGTGAGGGCAGCTACTCTATCTAACAGCCTCCTCTATGAAGACATGACAAAATACCTTAAAACCCAACCAAGATACGAAATAACTACATGACCTTTCTGGAAAGCCATCCACGATTCTTGTCAAGTAGAATGGGCCCTCCCATATGTTGGTCTGGGGTCTCTTAGTTAACTAGGAACTTTCTATCTTTTCTTTTAATCCATTAATCCGGCGTAATAATAATCGCCTACCAGAAGTTCACATTGCACACTGAAAATTTGTTCGAAAACGGCCACTTGAAATTTCACATCGCCCACTTTGGGAAACCCTGAAATATACTAATGAGGAGATGTATTTAATTCCATTATATGCTAACTAAATCAATGATGAATGAGATAATAGCTAAGCTGATAGCGATAAAAAACTTTTTTTTAATGTATATTCGATGTTTAAGAAACAAACTTCAGCGATGTCCTGATCCGCTGACCGTAGACTTAGAGCTGGAAATAATGACTCTCCAGTTCTTTACCGCTAAGTCAGAGTCCTATAAATACCGTAGTAGAAGTTGAAAGTGCAGTAAAATTCACTAAAAACAGTCTTCCCTTTATCTCGGAGGAAATGCCTGATTTAGGATTAGGTATGCACGGACACCCTTTCCTGGTAAAAAAAATTTCAGATTCTGCGTTGAAAGTTTTGGGCAACAAGAGCATTCGAGAACTCTAAAATAAGAAAATACGGAAGGCTCTCCACCAGAAGTCACGTGAGCCGGTTATCGTCGAGATGAGCGGATTCTTCGGGTCCAAGAGGCTCTCTTTTCTAAGATCACCAAGGATCCATGTGAGACTGGATGGCTTCGAGAGCGTATCTTGATAGCTATCGGCAGAGGAAACAGTATTTCTATCTTATAAAATTCAGAATTACCAAAATTAATAAATTGTACTTGTAAAAACTGGAAAACTAAAATTTTGATGTAGTGAGTATTTACTACACTTCACTTTATTAAAACGGAACCTAGAGAGTCTGACATTGGAGTATGGGAGGGAGAGCCCGAAGATGCCATATGGGGAGAGGGTTCAATTGGACAAAACGCTCTCGGAGCTGTTCCAGCAATCAGAATCGAACCCGTCTGAGGAGTCTGGCGAACAGGTAGGCGAGGAAGGTTGTTGATTATTAACTTTTTTTATTGTTGGTTAAATAGTTAGTTCAAGTCTTAAATTAGAAGCAGCTCTCGTGGTTTAGAGCTTTTACGATTTGTATGAAAATGCGCTGAAACATGCAACTTGCTTCTCGGCTGTTATTTCATATTTTTCAATCAACGATCCGATGGTACGTAGGAAAGAAAATATTTGGGTCAGAGAATCCTCGAGGTTTCGGTTTCGATGAACTTTTAAACGAACTGTCTTCTTATAGTCCCTTATTTTTTCTATGACGATTTCGACTCTTGCTGAGGCCGATCCTTGATGAGTAGTTATTATCGTGAGGTAGATAAAAGACTAGCCATCTACAGCAAGGTATTTCTTGTTCTTTCAAAAGTCGTCTCCTTATAAATTTTGTCCGCGCTGTCAAGTACAAAAGGTTCCAACTGCAAGGAAATATTCTGCGGCTTCGAGTATTACTGTTATTCCGCTAATCGCCGTATCCCTCACTATCATTTTAGTGTTCCATAAGCAGGAGAGGGTATGAAATCCTTTAAAACCAACCGTATTCCTGTATCTCATGCAAACCGTGAGTCGAACCAAATTTTTATTCGTATTGAGTCGTTATACATAAATGTTCCGAATGATCCACATAAAGCGATGCATAGTTAAACTAAAAAGCCACGATGCACGTAAGACCTGGCTTCTCCAGTTGATCTTTGTTGCAAACGTTAGAGGCAACGCAACGTCGATAAAGTCAGCGGGGTCCACTTTGGATGGTTGGCTGTCTTAATTTAATTACATTATTGATTGTATTTCATAATAAAAGTTAATTTAACTTTGATTTTATTTTTTTCACTTGAGGTAATTTTTTCTCTTCATATTTTTGATAATTTATGACTTTTCAAAAAATGTGAAGTTTATTAAATTTTAGGCATGGTTTTAATGGTTTTTTGACAAGCTTAAAAACTTCATAATTGATTATCTGATGGAATAGTTGAGTCATTCTTGAAGGTCACTGCATCATTTCTTGTAAGATTCTTCAAATGAAATTTTTCTTTCATTTTTTTGTTTCGTGATGACTTCCTTATTTTAAAGGACTTATCTTTTTGGATGCGACCTTGAACACTTAATTTGCTGTTAGTATAGTTCTAAGTGTACATGTGGCTAATGAAATAAGTAGTTTTTTTTAATTTTAATGTGAAATCCCCGATATCGTATATTCCTTATGAATTAAAAGAGTTTGACACTCCTTGAAACACATCAGGGTATGTGATCAAATCTCGGGAAATTATATATAGGAGGCCGACACATTGTGTCAAATTATAGAGAAAATCTCCAATCTCTCTTGCCGGCGTAATTAGGTCAACCATTGAAGTGATTTTAAATATTCATTTGATGATTATGGATGGCCTCAGATAAAAACAGTTAACTTTAGTAAAATATTAATTTTATTAAAAAAATTAAATGCTTAAAAATTAATGTTATTCATCCTATTATACGTATGCATATTAATAATTTAGTTTTTAACAATTAACTCAGAAATTGAGATTGACTATGAAAGAAATTGTATATCAAAGGATGGCACATGCTTTCAATATGTTTCAGGCTCATTTCATTATTTTCGAACACACCATGAACAGTGGGAGGACAGAATTATGAGAATGAAAGCTGGAGGACTCAATGCAGTTCAAACGTGATTATTACTGTTTATATTTCAGATATATTGCTTGGAATTTCCACGAAGTGTATAAAGGGGTATACAACTTTGAAGGAAATGCTAACATTTCCTACTTTTTTGAATTGATTAAGAAACACAATATGTATGCTATAGTAAGACCAGGACCTTACATTGACGCTGAATGGGAATTTGTAATATTTTTATTTACTTT